>PVJO010006570.1:0-79840 GCA_004026905.1 Hystrix cristata | reverse complement strand
AGGGGGACATCTAGACACAAACCATAACATGCTGTCACTCTTTTCCACTTCTCTTTTTGTTAGATACTTTCCCCTTCTTTAAAGGCAAATCCAATCTCTCCAGTTCTGAGAAACTTTCCCTAATTATATTGGATCGAAGGGGAGGGCTGACCTTTACTTGACATTTTCTGACTGTGCCTAAGATTTTGGACTGGATGACTGCCTCTTTGAGTGTTTGCATAGCTTGTCTACTAGCTATATTGTGTACTTGCATCTTATACTACTCAGTGACTCCCACGGCAGATAAGACAGGATAGCTGCTAGCTAAAGGAACAATTGATTCCTGCAGGTTAGAAATAACAATTTTTATTGGAAATGTACAATATGTCAAGGCCAGGTGAAAGTCAGATGATTTTTTGTACAACTTTTTAAAATAGAAATTGCTTCCATCTAAAGCTATTTTTATTACAGTTTTATGTCTCCCCATTCAAGTGAATTGAAAATGATATAAGAAATTATGCTAAATGATAAAAATAACGTTAGTCATTGCTTTCCCTATGTGTGATTTATTGGGTAATTTAAATGATAATCTAGTGGTAGTCTCTAGGGAAAACTGAATATCTGCTATGATATTCAAAATTAGAAAAAGAAATAACACATTTCAACCATAAATATTTAAGTACATAATAGTCAACCCCAAATCCGCCACTGTGAGTATAAAACCTTTCCCAGGCATTCTGTCTAGGAATGCAGAAACAGTGAAATAATTTTCAAAGTTTGTTCTCCCCGTGTTGGATTCAGACGTAATACAGCAATCAATGCAGAAACCTTTCCAAGGGCATTTTAAGGGTCAGGATTATCTAGAATCCTGGAGCAAGCTCATCTCACAAGCTAATAGACAATAAGGTTGAAAATTACTAACATTAAAGTGAACTATTCTCCCTAGCTTCTAATTTGAGGATACTAAGCCCTTTTGAACTTAGTTTCTATTTATGAGATCAGTGAATTTTACTCTCAGCATAACTGACTCTTTTACACAAATGAAGGTGATGTGAATCTTTTCTGAATTTTTTTCCAACTAGATCAGAAGCTTCTCAAACTGACCCATCAGGCAGTCTGCTTATCAGGGGAGGCACAGATGGAGCTGCTGAAAGGGAAGAGGGTGCTCTGCTCTTGATCCGGGGGCCCTCCCCACTTGATTAAGCCTTCGAAGAGTGGGCTGTATTTTATTTCCAACCATTACACCTGTGTTTTTGGATAATGAACCTGACAGAACACTGATACAATCCCACAGTACTCTGCCAAGGTCTATTTGTTCTTGATCAGTAAGGAGCCTCACCTTGAATATATTTTAAATCACAAATCCTTTTGCAAATAAATGGTAGCTACTATTTTACTGTAGATTTACTGCACTATCAACCCTTCCTCTAAAAAGTCAAGTGGAAGTCAAACTTTATTTTGAATGCACTGACGAAGCTATCTATGTGGAGAGAACACAGACTAGTGCTTTTGTGTAGCATTGATTGCATTCAGAAAGCAAAGACTGCCTGAAATGAATTTCCAAAATATCCATGACCATTACAGTTCATTTCTTTACAGAGTCCTAAAATCCAGGTAACAGAACGCAGTACTGTTTATATTTACTTCTTCTCCTTCTCCCCGTCACACACTTCATCAAAAAGATATTCATTTTTAACTTTTCATTCACATGGGTCACTATTACAATTCTTTCTGGAAAAAAAAAAAAAAACTTGTTGAAATCATGCAATAATGGTATTAGTTTTAGGACATATTTTATTATCGTGAAATAAGTTATAAAAAGATCTCAATTATGCTTCCCAGGAATTGTTTCCTGAACTAAAGGAGTAAAGAGCAATGATTCTGTTCTGAAACTTTAATGATAGAGTGGGAAAAAAATGTTGTTTTTGCATTTGTACCAATGATCATGTCTGTTTTGTCTAGAAAACTTCTTATTTTGAAGTCAGTCTGTAATCAAAATATCCCTGATACATTTAAGGGTAACAGTCTCATAAATTGCTGCTCAGTGAAAGAATTGAGCCATAAAATACTTGAAAGCATATACCAAAAAAAAAAAAATGCCCATATCAGCTGTAGCAGTTTCCTAGAAGTTATATGTGTGTGTGTTTGCGTGTGTGTGTGTTCTCCAGTGTTCTAAGCACATATATGCTACTACAACAAAAATACCACCCTAAATTTATTTATTTGTTTCACTATGATAATGACTACTAGTAAGAGAAAGTCAAGTAGTTTGATCAAATTACTTAGAAGGTAAATAAAATAAAAACAGACTGGTAGATACACTAGAGTCTGGCAAAAAAATAAAACAAATCCTCAAATTAAAAAGCAGTATCTATTAACTCAGTGGTGTTATGAATAAAAAAGAAAGCACTTCTACGTAAAGCAAAGATAAAAGGCAAAGATTCACTGATGTTAGGAATCCAAAAATCTGTGGCAATTCAGCAAATTCATTCCTAAGTCTTTATGCTTACACAAAAACTTACGAGTTCATAAAAATCTATAAATGCACGTAGATATTAGCCTTATTCATAATTGCCCAATGCTGGACACAACCTAAATTTCCTTCAACAGTCCAATGGATAAACAAGCCATGATGTATTCACATGATTGATACAGTCATACTTATTAAAGAAACAAATATTGATTCACAGCAATACAGATTCGTCTCAAAAATATTGCGTATTAACTATTGTTATCCTCTTATTATTTGTTATTTTATTTTGTTTTATTTTTTCATAAACTAAAAATACTAGAATGAAAATAATTCACTAAACTACTGCCTTCTCTTGCCATTGCCTTTCAGTTGAGGTATTAACACTATTGATTAAATTGCAAGTAATTTTTGCTCCTAGGCTTTGGAAATGTTTCGTTTTTTTAAATTACCAAATATGTTGATTTTATAAATTTCAGTCTTCTCAGACATCTTATTTTTCCCTTCTTAGACGTCTTCATCTAAGGTTTCTGGAGTGAGTTGGACACCTATATCACTAGATATGTAGCTATTGGGGGCGCTGGTGTCATCTGGTTTTGCTATACTGACTGTTACACTAAATGCAGGGGAGAATTCACTGGATTTCCAAATAATCTGAAATGCATTTTTTCTGTGCGTCAAGTTACACAAAAATTTAAAGGCTTAAAATGAAAGCATTAGTATTAAAAAAAAAAAAAAGCTACTGCATGAAATACCTTCTCCATACACCCATGAAAGCAACAACAGAAAGAATTATGTGTAAACCAACTGAATTCTGACCTAAATCAAAATCCCAGAAGCCAATTAACATAATAGAAGCCACCAACTATACAGGAGTATTGACCTTTGCCAGTTCTGTAAAGCTAAAGGAAGGAGAGTTTAAACAAACAGTTGGATTTAAGATTGAATTTCAGTTTTAATGTGACCTTTGTTACAGAGAACTTCTGAAACATCAACATCTGTTTCCAGCATAGATGAGACGTGTGCTTCTGCCAGGGAAAGTGGCAGCTTAGGGAAGCGGAATAACCTGGAGAGGAGTGTAAATCTGTAGAGTTAGAACAATAGTTTGTTATTCAGCAGGTGTGTGCTGAACCTGCTGAAGATGAACGATACCAAGAAAACTGTATTTCCTGTGAAGTACTTGATTAGGTAACTCCTATTGCCTTTCCCAGGATCTTCTACTCCCAAACTTTCTGGAAAATTCAATGTTTGACTGAGAACTAATTAATTATTAAGTGATTTCTCATAACTTTTAAATTTCAAGTGATCCATGGTCCTAATTTAAATGGGAATTAGTTTATTGTTCTTTTTAAACAAAGGTGATTCTGCCTTTCTTATCCTTTATTTTTTTGAAGAAGTCAACACGAGTTTTTTATTCTAATGCCAGATTTACCTTTTTTTGAAATTTAGACTTACTAGCTTTAAAACACTGAATTTCTTTATCTAGACCTCTGTCTGTACAGAGAAGGCGGGTGTCTACTTACTACTCTTTTATAGATACATGGATTTTGCCCATCAGAGATAGTTTATCAGCAGACCTTTAAGGTCACCATGTGATTCTTCCTTCCAGATAAAAATTCTGAGTACTGAGCCAGGCATGGTGGCACATAACTATAACCCCAACCCCGGGAAGGCTGAGGCAGAAAGATCAAGGGCAGCCTGGGCTACATAGTGAGTTCACAGCCAGTCTGTATTACACAGAGAGATCTTACAGACAAGAAAAAGAAAAGAGAAAGAAACAAGACAAAATAAAATTCTGAGCCCTAGAATAACTAAGTTTGTTGGTTTGGGGGCACTGCTAACAGTGATAATGCTTCAAAACTACCACTGTTAAAATACATCCAAAATAAATGCAATGTAGAAGAAACGTTTTAGTGTTTCTATTAGCTTTCTTCTATTAGAAAGTAAATGCTGTTTTATGCTGAGCTAATTGTAATCTTGAAAGACAATAGAGAAGCTAAATGTAACAAGATGAAAATGTTATAAAAGTTGAGATTTTGTAGCTACAATCCCACTGGATATAAATGGGAGGAGAGGAGTATATGAAGTGAGTTGAACCCAGTAAGTCCAGCAAGCAACCAAAAATGAGATGTCTTGGAGAGAGATTGTTGGGGGGCTGGATTCACATTACCCATTACATATTTCAAATAAACACTTCCAATATGTGACTGGGAAAGGAAAGAAAAAAGGTAGAAACAGTTTTTAAAATTTTAATATAACTTATTTAGGTAGTAGATTCATTGTTACATGTTATGGCATCAAATATGCACACTGCACAGCTGTCTATCTCAAAGATGTTATGACCTAGTACAGTAGGAAATTTTACAAAATAATACATGGCACCATGTGAAATTAGAATGTATCAATTCAGATCACAAATCTATGGTATTTGGGTAATAGGCTCATTAATTATTTTTGGAAAGATCAGGAAATCTTCACAGAACAAAATTTCAGATGAATAGTGTTGGATTCAACAGTAATTTACCAGGCGGAAGAAAAGAGGTGCATTCAAGAGGGATCAATGTGTATTCTGGGAAGAGCGAGGCACTGGTGTGATGGAAAATAGGGTTTATGGAATAGGAATGGTAGTGAAAAATGGGGTTTATTGGATAGATTAGAAGTAGTTTCTGCAGAGTCCAGCATTCCTCGAAGGATTTGGGATAAATGAATTGTTAAAGTAGAGGATAATGTGGTCATAATTTTTCTGCAGAGAAACACGGTGAGTGATTTCCAAAAGCTTCCTTTAAAGGAATAAAAAAACAGGAAATATAGAAAGGGAAACCAAAAGCTTTATTTTCAAAATTATCTAGATATGCTTGAGAATATGTTCTAAGGTAATTTGTTTTAGGTCTTAATCATTTGTTTCTTAAAGTTGTATCTTATCTGTAAAGTATACAAAGAATCTGTTTTGATATAGAAGGCCTAACTCTATTCCTTCTTGAGTTCTCATAATTTCTAGCTGTTATCATAGGTTTAAATGGTAGCTCTTCCTAACTGCTGTTTTTATGATCGACTAAGCATTAAAATATTAGTTCTGATTAAAAACAAAAGTGAACCTTCATTTTAACATATAAATTTGATTCCGTTTTTTTAATAATTAAAAGTACAGAAGAACACAAATAGTTTTTCTGCAGAAACTTTAGTTTCTTGTATATATTGCATCTGAAGTACAAAGGCATTATTGAAAAAGTGAGACAAACAATATAGAGATGAAAACAGAAGGTCAGTCATACAAAGCAGGCTATTTCAAACTATATATATATGTATATATATATATATAGGTATAAAGTCCGTCCACATGTATGTCTTTACTTTTGCATTTTTGTCACGTGAAAATTGACTAGTATTTTAGGGAGAAGGTTCAAAGATGAATATGATCAAAGCTATGATGGAAAATGATCAGCGATTGTTGAATATTGCTCAGATAAGCAAACGGTACACAAAGTTTCAGGATTTATCTTACTATATATCTCAGCCTAAAACCAACATAATTGGTTGAAAAATGGCCACAGAGAAACAGAGAATTTTGCACCCATGAGAAGCTAAGAACATATTATTTGCCAAACTATATTGTTTCAAAATGAATTTTAATGAAGTCTTTTAAAAATCACTTGCTATATTAGTTTTATATTACTGCTGTAAGCAATAACCAAAAGCTTAGTGGCTAAAAAAGCCCAGATTAACTTCGATTCTGCAAAAGACACTGTCAGGAGAATAAGAAGATAAGTTCTAGTCTATAGGAAATATTTGCAAAAAATAATATCTGATAAAGCTCTGCACCAAAGAAGATGTACAGATGGCAAACTAGTAAACAAAATGATGTTCAACATAATATATCATTAGGGAAGTGCAAATGGAAGCAGCTGTAAGATACTTTGCGCATGTATTTGAATGGGGAAAACTCGAAACCAACAACAGATGATGATAAGGACGTGGAGCTCGGGCGTCTGTCCTCGCGAGTGTCAATGCAATACTTAGATCACAATTGGCAGTTTGTTCCAAACTCAACATGGTCTCACTTTACAATCAATTTATCATGTTGCTTGTTATTTGCCCAAATGAGCTAAAAACTCGTCCATATAGAGTCATGTCCACCTGCATATAGAAGTTTGTAACATTTGTGTTCACAGATGTCAAAAGATGGAAGCAAAGAAGATGTGTTTCTGTAGGTAAATGGATGGACTGTGGTACATCCAGACCTTGAAATGTCATCCATTCTTAAAAAGAAATGAACTACCAAGCCATGAATCTACATAGATAAATCTTAAACACAAATTACTAACTGAAAGAATCAAATCTGAAAAGACTACATAATGTATAATTCCAACTATGTGACATTCTGGGAAAAGCAAAATTTTGAAAACAGTAAAAACTCTGTATTGTTATCTGGTGTTTGGAAGCGAGAAAGATAAACTGATGGATCACAGAGAATTTTTAGGGGACTGAAAATATTTTAACTGATATTATAATGATGATATAGTCATTATACTATCATATAAACCCTCAGACTACCCAAGGAACCCTAATATAAACTATGACTCTCAGGTAATAATGATAGTTGTGTCAACACAGGTTCAAACCCTAGAGATGTGACTCCAAAGTCCACGAGCTTAACTAAGAAATGACACAGCTCTGTGAATATAAATTTAATGAGTTAGTCCTCTTAAAGAGGAGCCAACAATTATCTACTGAAAAATTATTGAATTATTAGACAAGTAAATTCTGTGTTAGATAATTCTCCAATATATTTTGAAGAGACTGATAGGTAACTTATTGTTTTATCTAACATTTCGTATAAGAAAATTTATTTCTCTTTCAATGAAAGCAAAAACAAAAGATGCCTCAATTAATTATTGCTTTTTGGCCAAATTTCTTATTGGTTCATGGGGTCATATTTAATAAAGAAAAGCAGTTGTCAAGTCTGGATAATTTTAACAAAATCACACAAGTGATGTTCAGTTACTTAAAATGTTTTACAGCTTATTAAGAGATTGATCAAGTGTTTGTGACTTTGCATCTACTTGGCTCTCTCTCTTTCTCTCCCTATACATACATTATCAATGCAATTATAGACGAGGTGACTTATGTGAGATGTGAGTTTGGGCAATTAGTTTCATTGTGTTAAGATTCATTTTTATCATCTCAAAAGAACTGATAATGATACCATATCATAGAGTTTAGGAAAAAAGATAATGTAAGTAAAATATTGGCACATTATGATGTTCAATATAGCATTATTATTATTGCCTCATCATATTATCCCTTCATTGAGAGTCTCTGTTAAAGAATAACTCATACTAAGTGGTAAGTATAATATGTCACCATAGAGAGGTCTAACCATAGGAACTTGTGAATATATGAATATATTAGACAAAAGGAAGTTCAGTTACAGATTGAATTAAGGCTGTTTATCAATTAAACTTAAGAATAAAGAGATTATCTTGAATTGTGCAAGTGGGTCCAATCCATTCTGAAAAGTAAGAGGACATAGGAAAGGAGAAACAGAGAGATGACAGTGTGATAAGGATTTTGCCAGGTTCTGACACTGGAGATGAAGGAAGCCATCATAAATAAAGGAAAGCAGGCTCCCGGAGCTAGAAGAGTTAAGGAAGCTGATTGTCCCATAAAGACTCCAAAAAAGAAAGTAACTCTGCTGGCATTTTAATTTGGTAAGTCAGAACCATGTCAGACTTTTGATCAACAGAGCCGCATGATAAAAGTTTTGTGTTATTTAAGCAACTAATTTGTAGTACTCTGTTGTGACAGCATTGGAAACTAATACTCTATGGATCAGTGAATTCAGTTTGCTTTAATCAATTTTTTGCAGGGTTCCCGGGTTAGGTTTTCACAACACCAAGAAAACTCCTGTTTGCTTGCTTTCTATCATTCATTTCCCCTCTTGTTTTTATACACTGTGTTCTTCCTTGCCCCCAGAGCTAAAAGTTAACTTTCACATGAATGTCTAGCAGCTTCCTTTTACTCTGATGTCATGGCGTTTGCACTACGTACAATCCTGAGGGCCTCCCTCCCCATTTCAAGCAAGTATCCAAGTATTCATCACACATCCAACGCTCTCCATCAGAGAAATTCTGGTGTCCAGCCATCTGGCACAAAACATCCTCACCATACTTCTTGTTATTAAATAAAACTAACCTTGAGTTTAAATAAAATTTTGATTTTAATATTTCTCTTCTACCCCAAATACTCCAACTTCATTTCGAGTAAAGCTAACTTCCTTAAAACAACCAGCATGGTCTGTGTGATTTTCCTTCTCCTCCTACTCTCACCCCTATTCACCCCAAATCTCACCAAGATTTCAGTTCAGGGTTCCATTCCCATCTAAACGTAATTGTTTCTAAAATAATTGTATTGGTTAAGGAAATCAAAAGTGAAAAATAATAGAGCAATATAGCTGCGAAACTGCACATTGACTTTGGCAAGAGGCAGGAGTAAGGAAGACTGCCTATATTCCCTGCTTCGATAGAATGATATATTTTGATAATTTACTTTTGCATTTCTTGAATAATTTCTGCTAGTTTCTATGTAAATGGTTTGAAATTACCATCTACAAGTTGCAGGCAGCCCTCACGTCATTAAATGTCATTCTAATGTTCTTCTGGCTCATTTAGTAACTACAATAAACTATTGTCTCTTATATGTGTTTTTCAATTGTCCCGATGATAAAATACATAGTTTTGTATCCTAGCCATTGAGATTCTATGAATACATAAAACTCTGCTAAGGAGAGAGGGGATGTTAAAAATATAAAGAGTTTGCATTTAAAAAGTTTATTAGAGTTATATATATTTAATTTTATTTGTTTGTTTATTCATAGCTCAGGTTGGCCTTGAACTCACTAGTTGGCCTCAAACTTGTGATCCTCCTGCCTCAGAGAGTCAAATATGTTTTAAATGTATGAACTGGTGGATAGTAGTTGTCAATCTAATTCATGTCCTTCATGGACATGATGAAAGAGGAACATGGTGGAAGAGGGACATGATCATGTGGTATTTATCCTTGTCTCAGAATTACGGTATAAAAATAATAATTATTGCTCCAGTTATGGTTGCTGTCCTTCATCCTTCTCTTTCTACTTTCCTTTTCTCCTCTTCCCTTCTTGACTCTCTTCTAATATTTATTATTCTTCTTTTCATCTGCCTTCTCTCTCTTTCCATTTTAATAAACTCAGCAATAGTTCATTTAGACACCACAATTTTAAGAATCTTTCAGATATTTTAAATTTAATATCTAGTATTAATATTGCAATAGATATTTTAGGTCTCTGTGAGTCTGTGATTCACTTTTAACCTTAAAAATGTGAATCTGACATAAAGACATAAAATAAATCTAGGAAAATGCAAGACTTTTATGAGAGAAGAGATCCAGATCTGTGCTCATTCTTAGGTGGACAGAGAGGTAAGTTATCTTCAGTTATGAAGCTAGGAAGAAATCAGCCTGTGCTTTAGTACAGCAGAATACAATCCAGGGAAAACAGAAGAGTGCTGCATTGCTCCAACATTTCCCTACAGGTTTCAATGAGTTCTGGCTCTGCTGACTTCAAGTGAAGGTAATAAATGAAATGTCAGAAAACCACTGTAGATATTCTGATATTTTAGCTGAAGAAATTGTGGAAGTTAAAATAGAATGTCATCTTTATTGACTTTGGGATCCACTCAAGAATTTGGTGGAAGCTACTTCTGTGTGGGTCGAGAAGGCATACTCTTGGAGTCTGTTTGGTCCTATACTCTTCCTTTCTGGCTGTATCTCTCTGTTCTGCTTCCTTCCTTCAGTGAACGTAGTAGCTTTGCTGAAACACATCCTTCCATCTGCTGTGGAGCCAGCTGACTATGGACTGGCTTCCCCAAAACTGTAAGCCAAATTAAGCTTCTTTAAATGGTGGGTGTTGGGTGTTGGATATTGTGTCCAGCAATGGGAAAACCGACTAAGACATAATACATAGGGAAGAAATATTAATAGAGACTGTTGGCCCCAAACTATGTTTTACTTTTGTGATTTGATTGGTTTGAAATACGCTGCAGAAGGAAAACCTATGCAGTCATCTCTTAAATACTTCTGCTTCAGAATCTGAAATTTAACCAGTAAAGTATCCAGAATTTGAGTCAGACAATGTCATTTAAAAAGATTTTGATATCTTCAAAATTGGTTTGGGAAAATTGTGTATTAAAGTGAGTACAAGAATTTAGTATGAGACAGACTTTTATTTTTATACAATAAATAAAACAGGAAAGCAAAAGTCTATAAAATGTGTTCTATAGAATGTAAATTATCCACAATACAAAAGTTATTATGTATGTAAAAATTTCCTTAGGTAATAAAGTTTGGAAAACTAAGCTTTAAATATAGTCATCAATTTTCTTTACTTTGGAAATTTTCATAGCTTTTTATATGCCAGTGGATATTGAACCTCCCAAGTGTATGATAGAGTTTGAAGTGCTGCCCTACTTTATGGCACACCTCCAACATTTCATGGAATGATATCTATTACTATAGAATATCTTCATTATAGCAAAAGTGCCTGGGGTTGAAAGTGAGAAAAATTTGGAAGATTAATTATACTTTGCTTCAGACCAAATTTGATTTTTTATGTCAAATAATTTTGGACATTTCATGAAAATAAAAACTTACAGAGTGATTTAATCTCTGGCCGTTGAATGGGAGCTAATTTGTGAATCAAGTACACATTTCATCAGAAAGTTCATAATCGAGTATTCATAAAACTGTCACCTGGAAAGAGAACATTTCTTGTCTGAATGGTGAAATATGAGATAATGTGATAGTACTTTATTATGAAGTACTGCTGGCATCTGTGTATGTCATGAATAAAGTTTTGGAGTGACTTATTCAAAAAGTCACAACTTAATAAAAGGAATATTATTTTCTATAAAGTAGAATAACGTAGTCCCTCTTCATTCCAAGTACTTTCAATTCTAATTCTTTTCTATTATGAAAGGAATTGTACTACAAAATCAAAATAGTGTAAGAGTGTAAGTACTAACTCATGTGAGGTGCATATAAATGTTGATTTAGAAGCCCATTTGGTTACATCTTACTATAGAAAACATGAGTGTGAAAATAACTTTTCTCTAAATCAAAAATAACCGTTGATTATCAATATTATGTGCAAACATAAAATGTGCAATTTTAAAAATTTAAATTTTTGCAACCAATTTTCCATCATTGAAAACTTCATCAGCTAAGTATTTAAATAAAAAAAAAAAATACCTTAATTCTAAAGGAACAAACTGAAAAATGTTTCACATGCTAATTTGTCTAGTTGGTTTTAATATAGGTACATATGTATATAGGTATTTTTTTCCCTGTGAGCTATACTATATACTTCAGAGTTCAGTGAAGGCTGAGGGACACATGTTTGAATAACTGAGAAACCCATAAAAAAGAAGAATATTTTATCTGCTTTCTTCCTCTCCCTCTGCTCTGCTTCCACACACCCACCCCCTTCCTTTTTTCTCTTGTTTTAGTAAGCATACATGAGACCTATGTTCCTGGTAATATAGTCAAATATAGATAATTATAAGCAGAAGGCATCAAAAATTACCCAAAGTCCCATTAGCGAAGACAACCACCATTAATCTTTTTCTCTTTCTGGACTTGTTCTCAAAGGGCAAGTTGTCCACATCTTCCAACCATAAGCTATTGTTTTAATTGCCTGAAGGCAAAAACACAAAAACAAAAACAAAAAACGAAAAATAAAAAATGCATTGAGGGAGAGCAGAAATGAAAATGGACAAAAATTTGATCCTTAGTATTATGGAGTCAACACACCAATTACTTTCAAATCTTTAATGATTTCATCAGTCAGTGTATCCAATTTGTTTTGTTGTTTCTGCCTTTCTATGATGAACTTCTGTTGTTTATACCACATATTCCTGGAATGCATATAGTTCTTCTGTATTCTAAGTATCTAGTCAGCTTTAATTGTCACATCCACGGTCAAGCAATGTTGGCTAACATCAGCATACACAAGAATCAAGCAGAGGGTTCATTAAAAAACAAACACATTGCTGAGCCATCCCCATAGTTTCAGATTAAGTGGGTCTGAGGATAAGAATTTATATTTCTAACATGACTGTAGGTAATTTCAGGACCGTTGGCCAAGGAACTACTTGTCGAGAAACACTATACCAGAAAACTGGTATACAACCATTTTAGTTGTCAAGACGTTGTAAGTCACAGTTTTTCTCATAATTGGCCTTTCTCAATACTAAAGATAAACTTGTGTTTTTCATTGAGGGAAGAGGAAATATTCCCATTTAGTTTTCAGTTAAAAACAAAACAAAGCAAAAATCTTTACAAATCAGCAATCTACTATTTGATAGAAATACAAAAATCAAAGATCAGTCCAAAGATTCCTGGATTAAGAAAGCTCATAATTTAGTGACAGAAGATATTTGAAATGTAGTAAGTACTAGCTGGGAGCAAGTTCACAACATTCAGGAGGGTCTGGGTGTGCACACTCAGTAGAATTCTGGCAGGGTCCTAGATCACTACAAGGATTCAAAGGATGAGATTTATCTCACTTTAGTGGGAAAGAAAAATTCTTCTGTTAAGGTGACTATATTTGTACATGCATTCTCTTTCTTTCCTTATTCTTAATCTACCCATCAACATCAATATGAATTACTCACCTTATGGGCAGGAATTAAATTCAGTTTAAATTATCCATGAGTTTGTATCTCTTAACTTGTTTTCAATAGCAAAGTCTTATTCAGATTTTCTGTAAAATGTATAGGTCATAGTCTATTTCTGAGCTTTTCTATTAAATAAGGAGGGAAAATTCATACCATTAAGAAGAGTATATGAGGCTGGGGATTTAGCTCAAGTGATAGAGCACTTGCCTAGCAAGCACAAGGCCCTGAGTTCAATCCCCAGCACCACCCCCCAAAAAGAAGAGTATATGTATATAATATTCTCTAGAGTCAGAAGGAAACTGAAGTGTAAGACAAAAAACCCAGCTTGAATTCACCTCCCAAATATGGTGGTGGGTCTGTCTATCGCTGTTCCTTGTAGTTTCTTCAATGACATTCAATTCTTTTCCTTTATTTTCTGGCAACTTCAAAGCACTCTTCATAAAAAGTCGTTTGAGTAGTACTAAAAATACAAAAGTTATATCACACTAAGGCATAAGGTCCGAACCTGAGGTAATTCACTGGCTTGCTCCGTCTGTGGAAAGGAAACTATTACTGGTTTTGACAGATTAGCTGACCCCACAGAAAATTCAAATTCAAACTCTGTGTTTGAAATCGAAGTGAGTTGTCCAAACATTAATCACAGGCGAAGGCTGGCTTCATCCGTATTCAGCTGTTTGCCTTAAAATGAAAGCAGGAAAGAAACCACTTGGGTGGAGAGAAATAGAAAGAATCTTATCAGAGACCAGAGACTGACATCATTTTCTCATCGCCAACTCCCACTGATTTCAATCTACTCATACTTCTTATCAGGAAGAATTTTGCTGCAGGGTAAAAGTTTGAACTTCACTAATAGTATTACAACTGGATCGAGGCTTATGATAATGAGTTTAATATCTTGGACACAGAAGGAACACTTGGATTCTTGAAAGTATTTTAAATGTTATTAGCTTATCAGGAGGGGAGGAGGGGTTGAAGGGAGGGGAGGGGGATGGGAAAAAGAGAAGCAGCAAGGTATACCATGTACAGGTACAAATTCCCCATGATAAATGTTATCATTATGTATATCTGAAATGTACCACTAAGATAAAATTTTTTAATGTTATTAGCTTAATTGTATTTTTAAGTATAGATTCTAAAGCACATAGATAGATAGATAGATAGTTGAATAGATAGATAGATACAAAGACCCAAAAGAAGCTACACAATTTTATTGTTGTTTTGCATATAAGATTTCAAATTATGGGCCTCAAACATACTTGTCAAAATAAAGAATATATATCATGATTAGTTTGGTTATAAGAATATACCAAAATTAAGTTCTTCAACCATATGGACTTTTTTTTTTTCTACCTCTTTCCTCTTTGTCAATTACCCGACAGGGTGACAAAGGATGTCAATCATCCTGAAAAAGGTTGAATAATAATAAGAAGAAAAACAATATAGTTAACATTTATTGGATTTTTACTCTGGGCCAAGGCAACTTTTTTGGGCATTGCCAAATGTATTCCTAGTATAATCCAATAAGGTAGATAATATTATCATCCTCATCTTATCAATGAGGAAACAGAAGTCAAGGGAAGTTAAATTTTTTTTCCAGATCACAAATGCAGAAAGAGTATTTACAGAAAATCAAGCACAGGTGAAATGACTGCTCATGAGCTCCCTGCACACATTTGCATAGACAAATCACTCTGTTCTTCCCTATTCTCAGCTGGCTAAAGCAAAGTCCTCGGGCCTAGCCCGGAAATCACATGTGTAAAAGTAACATCAGCAGAGAAGGCTCGATGATTAGAAACGAAGCGTTAGTGTATGAGGCGATATGTATCTGCAACCATGTGAACATGTGCATGGTGTGGTAGAAGATTTAGCCTAGTGTAAAGAACTGTGCTGTCTAGGAATTCTAATTCTAAAAACAAAAATCGTGCTAATTCTGAGGTTTTTCAGAAAGCCCCTTGATCCCTTCTTTTAGTCTTATTTTAGATAGATACAATGAGAACTGAAACAGAGCTATTATGTGACCAACCCAATGTACAGATTTGAAATCCAAAATGTATTGAAATAAAAAAAAAGGTTTTGAGCAAGTAAATGAAGGTGATTTTCTTTCTAATTTTGGAGCATTTCAACTTTCAGATAAGTGATGCTTGACCGGTAAATATTACGTAAATATTCTAAAATTCAAAATACTCTAAAACCTGAAATGGATCTTGGCCCCGGGATTTTGGAAAAATGGTTGCTTAACCAGTACTGAGTGGTTTAGAATGCCGGGATATGGCTTACTTCTTTTCTTTTATGTTAAACAATACAAAGAATAGACAGACTTAACTTCCTGTTTCAAGAAATATTTGTCCTTGTACCTTGATTATGCCACCACCTCTACACGTAAGTAAAATTCTTTGCCATCTAGTGGTTAGCCTCAGGTCATCACATAGTAACAACTAGTACAAGTATTCTTACTAAATATATGAAAGTTCACGGCCCTTCTCTGATAAATGGCAAGTCTAGACAGAAACTTACTCAGAAAGCCACTTGACTTTTATAAACTGGATCCTGACAATTTATTGGATTTATTCAACTGGTGGAATCTGGGTTGCTTCGTGTCATATGGTTGTAGTTTGAGCTTAATCTGCTCCTTAAAGTCCTGTAGCTAGTAGTTTAGTTAAATACTAAATAAGAAAATTGAACAGATTTGGCCCTGTGTCTGTCGGTTATGTCAGTAAGAGTGGCCAATATGGTGATATTCTCACTTTCTCTACAAGCCAAGGCAGCATAGAAATGAGTGAATGCTGTTGAGAGAAATTATTCCATAAGATGTTTGCATGACTTGTGAACAAAGCAGGGAGAGACCTTTCAAAAGCATATTTGATAATTTTTCTTTCCTTTCCTCTCAAGGTAAAGGTATTACAAAGAGAATTTTCAAAGTAGAGTATTAAAAAAAAAAAAAAACTTCTAGCTTACAATACTCAGAACATAGAGTGCACTCTTTTATTTTTTAATTGTATTTCTACTTTTTTCTTTTTATTTTACGGATGAGAAGCATTTACAAAATTGTCTTTTGGAGCTCTTCTTTATGGGCAATAGATTAATTTTTAGTACACAAGAATGAATATTGTCTACCAAAAAAGGAGTTCAGTGTAGAATCACTATATTGAATATAGTGTAACTGAACTTTCAGTTTGGTAACAGGGGTCTTTGTTGTTGCTTAATCATGAAATTAACCAGAGATGAAAGAAGTAGAATGCAGGTCAGATATAAATCCAGAACAGAAAAGAAATCAGGAGCCAGAATGGCTTGGAAATTAAAAGATAGAAAATAAGTTGAGTCTTTATTTCATAAATTGTTCTGCCTGTAAATAGGTTTTCATTTGATTCCTACTGATTTTCGAAGACTTAAGTTACAGAGGGCAAGCAAATGGTCCATGAACCAGGAGGCCAGATGAATATAAATATTAAACTGAAATTCTGTCTCTTGGGAAATAGTTCTCTGTGGGTCTTTCACATTCTGCATGTATTATGAGAAATGCACAATCAGCTTTTGTTTTAAATTATCTTTTCAAAAATTTGTACGTAGCAAGGAGCCTTGAATAATAGACATGGCATTTCCCCTGGAGCAGAGGGCACATTTGGTTACTATCCAGTATGAAAAAAAGAGAGAAAGAGAGAAGAAAAAAAAAAAAAAAGATAACATCTCTTTCCAAAGCAAAAGCAGAAAGACTTGCCTGCAGCTCATTACAAAAGATTTCTTTTTAACTTGTAAGTATAGTAAAATCTCAGCCCTTTCTTAGGACTGAACACCGTCTGATTCATTTTGTCCTGCACTGTTTGTTCCCCGGCTACAGCAGAGAGACAGTGACTCTGTTTCCTCCCCTGTATTGTCATTATTCTAGTCCCTACTCTCCTTTTCCCTACTGGCAGCGATAGTGGAAAAGAAGTTGGCTAAATTCTTGTCTGTCCTTCTAGTATGTAAATGTATTCGGGGTGGAGAAGCCCATAACCTTGCCTTGTCTTTGTCTCCCCGAACATTTTTGTTGGAAGTACTAATTAGTGATCTTCTACTCTAATTTGAAGCATTTCTCCCAGCATACCTCTTACTTAGAATCTAGGTGCATTTGTTAAAATCCATTTTAGAAAATCCACTTCATTGGTTTAGACAATTTTCTGAATGAATAGTTTGCCAAATTTGCATGTTCCTTTGACCATATATTTTTATAGCACTTACACATTGTTTAGTTTTAACGGCTGTTGAAGATTTGTATTTTTTTTTTTTTTGGCTTGGCTTTAATGTTATAATAGTCTTTTCATGATAGTTCATTTTCCTTCTTCATGATCATTCGGTTCCTAAACCTGATGGGAGTGAGGCATACTGATGGGACTCCTCTGCTTAAAGACAGACTAGAAAACAAATCAGTATGAAAACAGGCTTTTGGCAAATCAGTTTTTACTGAAATAGTCTGCTTCCTGGAATTTCAAGCATTTAAACCAGAATAGGCTCTGTTGACTTTTATTTAAAAACTACATTCTTTTTCTACTAAATAGGAACCCAGTTTTTAGAACAATAAAAGTATAAAACAGGGGGAAAAACAGCATGGAGTTATATACTGTCTGTTACTCACCAAGTAGCTAGAACTGTTACCAAGAAATGTATTTTATATATAAAGTGGTGCCAATTACTTTGGGACATGGCATTCTGGTCATCTCGTGATAAATAAAACTGGCTTATGCTTGTGAATAAAAGACTTCAGACCAGCAACACTGCAGATCCTGGAAGGAAATAATGTCTCGTTGTGATTTTGGTTTCTGTTGTCATGATGGTTAGTGATACAGGGTGTATAGTCAGGTGTTCAGTGCCTACTTGCTCATGTTCTTTGGAAAAAATTTAAAAATATTTTAAAAGTGGATTATCCTTTTATTATTTATCTGTGTCATTTATATAATCTAGATACAAATCCCTTGTCAAACATGATTTCCACATAGTTCCTCCGTTGCTATGAGTTGTCATTTCCTTTTATTTATGTTACACTTTGAAGCACAAGACAGTTTGGAGGAAGTCCAGCTGGTCTATTTTTCCTCTGTGCTTCTGGATGTCATATTTAAGAAACTGTTGTTTATTTTAAGGTCATGAAGGTTTACTCCCATATCATCTTCTAAAGGTTTTAGTTTGGTGCTTACATTTAGATCTTTGATCTATTTTTAGTTAAATTACATATACAGTGAGAGGTAGGGATCCAGGTTTATGCTTTTACATATTGATATTCTGTTGTCCTAGCAATATTTTGCTTTTTGAAAATCTTTCCTTTCCTTACCGACCTGAAAGGTGAGATTGTGACTCATGTAAAAGCCAGTTGGCCGCAAATGATTGCTGAACTCTGTGCTCTCAGTGGCCCGCATTTCTCTCCTTATGCTAGTACCACATTGTCTTGGGCACTGTGGCTTTATGGTAAGTTTTGAACCCAGGAAATTTATGTTTTCCACTTTTGTTTATTTTTTTTCTCAAGATGGCTTTGCCTGTTTGTGGCCCCATGAATTTCACTATGAATTTATGATGAGCTTCTCAATTTCACCAAATCAAGCGAGTAGAATTTTCGTGAGGACCGCGTGTGCTTTGTACACCAATTTGAACAATATTTCCATCATAGGCCTTTACACTTACGTGTGTATACTTTAAGTTCTTTCAACAATTTCTAGAGTTTCTCATCTTTTTTTAAGTAAATCCTTAAGTAGTAGTATTGTTGATGCTGTTATAAATGGAAAAGTTTTCTTAATTTCATTATTATTGTCCATCGTTAGTATATTTTGTGCATTGATCTTGCATACTGAGACCTACATTCACTGAATTTCGTGTTTCTCTTGCCTGACGTCTCTAACAACAACTTCCTGTATAATGTTGAACAGCAGTAGTAAAATGGGGATTTTTTTTCTTGTGTTCTGATTTTAAGAAATGAACTGTTGGTCTTTCACCATTAAGTATAATATTTGTGACATCTTCCTGGGTGCCATTTATCAGGTTTATGTTTTCTCTCTCTTTTCCCAGTCTTTTGAGTATTTTTTGCCATGAAGGGATATCAGATTTTGCCAAGTCCCTTTATGCATGTATTTGAACTGTTCATTGCCCCAGTCCCTTTATTGCAATGGCATATTGCATTAATAGATTCTCATATGTTTTACCAAAGTTATGTGTATATTTGGAATGAATTCCAGTTACTCGTAGTGTATAATATTTTTATAAATTTCAGTATTAGCTTTCTTGTATCTTTTGAAGATGTATATGTCTATATCCAAAGAAATATTACTTTGTGTTTTTCTTAATTGTTTTTGTTTTTGTTCTCGAAGAACGAGCAAGAAAGTGTCCCTTGACCTTCTGCTTTTTGGATGTTTTTACAGAATAGATATTAAGTATTTTTAAATATTTAGAATAATTCACCAGTAAACCCAGCTGCCCTTGGGTTTTTCCTTATTCTTCTTAAGTCAATTTTGGTAGATTATTTGTTCTAGTCACTTTTCCATCTCATCTAAGATATCTAATATTTTGTCCTGTAGTTGTTAACAGTGTTCATTTATGATGTTTTAAAAGAATCTGTAAGATCAACACTTATGTCCTGACTCATAAGTGCTCCACAACTAGGTAATGTCTTGAATATCTTACATTTATTGGCTGCATTGCTAATCGTGGTTTATTATTATCTTTGTGCTATTTAGTTCTTTATCTCCTGAGGATGCCTCTAAATTGCAAACATGGTGATCTATCATGATGTGTATGTCAAACCAAGTTTTTCTTCAAACTCTGTTTTAGTAAATGTATGAAAAGAATTGGATTTTCTTGTATTTTGGAAATGATTCTGGAAATACTGAAATGTTCAAGAGTCATCAAGACAAATATATTAAAATTGAGTACAATGAGAGGGTCTGTTAGTACCTTTAAGTGATTGCTTCTCAAAGTCGAGCAATTTTTCTTATTATAAGGATAAATCATGGGGCGTGTCTACAAATTGTGAATTGTAAATACCACTTAGTGATATATTGTAAATAGAGAAATAGAGCTTACAACTAAGCAGACTTACCAGAAGAAGTCACAGTGGGGTACTTTTATTGCATTTTAGTTTTAATTGTGAAGACAGAACTCTTGTCCTTTACTTCCTACTTTGCAATGCTAGATTTATTTGTTCATTGTGAAAGGTTCCATTTATCTGGTGGAGCTTTATTCCTAAAATTTGAACTGACATCTAATTGGTAGGTAAATATTGTAGGCCGGATTCAGTTTCCTGTCCAAAATACAGAGATCCTAATTAGTGGGAACTATAAAGATACTTTATATTATAAAAAGGACTTTCCAGATGCTTTTAGGAGTCATGAGAAGGGAAGATTAATCTTCGTAATATTTGACTGAGCTGTAAACATAATCGCTGGTGTTATTATATCAGGAAGGTAGAGAGAGCTGTGACACACACGAGAGAAGAGGATGAAGCTGTGTGACCACAGAGGCAGAGGCTGGAGCAACTCTGCTGTGAGCAAAAGAATGACTGACTGTAGCTACTAAAAGCTGGAAGAGGGAAGGACAGACTGACTGATGGGCTGTAGCTCTGCTGACACCTTGATTTTGGCCCCGTGGTACTGACTTCATTTTTTTGATCTTTAGAGTGGTGAGAAGATAAGTTTCTATTGTTTTAACTCACCAAGTTTGTGGTAATTCATTGCAAGAGTCATGGAAGATTATTTAGTAAATGAATGATTTTAAGCAAAACTTCAAAGTCAGATGAGTGTGTGTTCAATTCTTTTTCTGTCTGCTTTTCTGGTTATTACATTGCCATGAAAATTGATGTCTTTTGTTCTGTCCTGGATGCTCTGTACAATAAGATACAATAGCAGTAATAAAACAGCATCTTCTTGGCTCAACTGTCACAAGCAAAAATAGCTAGAATTATCAGCCTTATATTCTTCTTTCCTAGTTCAAGGGAGCAACTGAAACATCTCTAGTGTCTCTGTAAACAGATTTGACTCTTGCTTTTTTCTCAAGTCATATTATTTGCTATTTTCTTCGGTACAATTGGAGAACTTTCCTCTAATTCTCTGGTCTCTGTGGTGAATTTCAATAAAGAATTTATTCTTGATGTTCCTCTTGTCACCTGCATTTCTTCTTAGTATTGAGGTAATGGATTTTTATTGCTTCTAAAATTGGCAGAACTTTTCTTTCATACTAGTGCAGCTGGTGCCACCCTGGAATAAAAGGGATTATCTTCATTCGTGGTGCATCTGTCTCTTTCCATGTGTGTTGTTTCCCCTTTGAGGAGGCTGTAGAGATCAAAGTCTTTGAAAAATTCATTGATATACTAACTTCTCCTCTGGTTCTCTCACGAGCCATAATTACAGGGCCGCAAGACAATCAGTGTTACATACATAGAAAACTTCCCCTTCTCCTCATCCTTTGGTCATTGCCCTAAACCTCTGCACTCTGAGTTGTAAGTTTAGAGGGATTCATGCCAATAAGATAACATTTGGAGGGTATTCAGGGTTGGTACTAATTACATTATGGATCACAAGTATTTGTTAGGAGATTTTAAAAATAACTGCTAGTGTATCAAGTTATGGCTAGGAAGACCTCCAGTTTCTAATGGAATAACCCAGTGACAGGAAAATGGTTTTTTTTTTTTGTTTTTTAACCCATGCTAAGGATCAAACTTGAGACCTTGTACCTACTAGTACACAATCTTCCACTGAGCTATACCCCCAGCCATGTTAGCATGACCAAATAGTAATATTTGTCTTATCAATTAGATGGAGGACATGTCCTCCATCTAATTGATAAGGCAAATCTGTATTCTAGAATTGGACCTGAATGCCACCTGATCCACAAAATCAGTTTCAAGTTAACTTTTTGCCTCTTATTAATATACTTTCAGTAG
This sequence comes from Hystrix cristata, assembly GCA_004026905.1. NCBI lineage: Eukaryota > Metazoa > Chordata > Mammalia > Rodentia > Hystricidae > Hystrix > Hystrix cristata. The sequence continues at coordinate 57,789 of PVJO010006570.1, read as the reverse complement.
AATTAAACAAATTTGGTTAATGAGTCCTTTCTTCTACAACAAATGTCAGTTAATGTAAATAAGTTATCCCTATAGAATGTAGGTTTCTTCAAAAAACAAGATACTAAAGGGCCTGTGGAATTTCTACCCAAGATAAAATAATATGCAAATATGAGTACAAAAACAATATTATATCATACATTTATATATTTTAAAGGTTTAATTATCATTTTTATTAAAATATCTCTAAATAATCAGTTTTACCTTTCTATATTTTACCAATAAGTAAATTAAGTAAAATCAACTCAGATTATAGAATAGTCTATAATAGGACTTGGGCAGAATCTAATACTAACACCTAAATAGTATTGTCTTCTACTATACAAGATGGCTCTAATGTAGGACATAGTATACTCTTAATAGTATTACAGTATAAAAGATAGAAAAAGAAAGACATACTCATGTTTTATTTATATTTATCAAGTATTTTTCCATTTATCCCATGATAAAAACATCAAGTAGCTATACTTTACTGTGTGTCACAATGATATTAAGACTTGATATTATTTTAAATTATATAAAAGATCCCTTGTTGCACTGATACAGAAGACAAACTCAACTTTTCTGATATCTCAGAAAACATTTAGGAAAGGCGTGTCAGGAAATTGTTTTGGAAAAATCTTAATGATTGTATTTATGAATGAAATGTAATGTTCCCTAAATTCATCCACGTATCATACAGTCATGGAGCATGATTTCAGGTATTGTTTCAGATTTCATTTTGTTATTGTTGTTATGAATACAACAGTAAAGGAATAGTAGAGAGGAAATAAACCTGCCAGTGGGAACTTTCCATTTTAGAAAGTGAAGAATGTACAGTATTAAGGTTCACAGAGAAAAACGAAGCAGGAGAAAATAGAGGAAAAAATAACTACAAAATTAAGTGGTCTTAGAAGGTCTCATAGAGAAGATGACATACATCAAAAGGTAAAGTAAAAAACACTGAAAGAAGAGAGGGAAGAGATCATACAGATACATGGAGAAAGAGCATTCCAGGCAGTGGAAAGGAAATGTTAGGACTTTGAGATGGGGTGTCGTGTTTAAAGAATGCCATGGAATTAAAAATTGTGGTAGAATGAATAAATGATCGTAGAAAAGTAGGAGATGGTATCAGAAAGATAATGGTGGGTAAGATTGGGTAGATTCTTATAGCTAAGACTTTTATTCTGAGTTAGAAAGTGGCTACTGGAGCATTTTCACGTGAAAACTGTTGTAGTGACTTTGGTTTAGGCAAGATGATTCAAATTCGGTGTTTAGAGAGGCTCTAGGAGACAAGGAAAGAAGCAAAGAGCTCTGCTTCTGATTGCTATGCAGACAAATATTTTGCCACTGAGAAGTCTCTTGGGAACCAGAACTTCTCCAGCAGTGTCATTAAGGATTCAGATCACTGTGTCATGGACCATCCTCTGTGATGACTAGAGAGGTTGACTTGGATGCCAGGATCACTTCTCACCTTGCTCCTGAACATTAATTCTCTGAACATGATGTCAGCACTGAGCAGAGGACGCTGATGATCTGGAGAAGACAAATTTATAGAGTTGTTGGAGTAAACTCATCAAAAGGGGAATTGAAATATTTGACCTTTTACATAGGAATGATTCAAGACTTTCCTGTTTATTTAGGAATTCAAGGACAGGTATTGAAAAAGATAGATGATTCAGGTAGGTTAAAACCTTGTAAAATACTAAGAGATCCCTAGTTGTGGTAAAGTGATAGTAAACCTTTGCAAGTCACAGAAGCATCTGTTTCAGATATTTTCTTGGCTTTCCACGTGTTTAACAAATTTTATGCATGAGAACTCTGGCCGAAAATAAACTCATTGCTTGAGCTGGATGTGTGGCACAGACCCGTAATCCCAGCACTCTGAAAGCATGAAGCAAGAGGCTAGCAAGGTCAAGAACATCCTGAGTAATTTAATAGCTTAGCAAGAACCTGTATAAAAACAGAAAAATTAACAAAGAGCGGTTGGGGGATGTAGCTCAGCGTGAAGGTCCTGGGTTCAATCCCCTATGCCCCAACAAAAAAAAAGGAGGAGGAGGTGGGGAAGAAGAAGAAAAAGAAAGAGGAGGAAGACGACAAAGAGGAGGAGCAGGAAGAGGAGAAAAAGAAACTCACTGCTCAAAACTCTGTCATTTAGAAGATGTTAAACAAGTATTTTTTATGCACAAGTAGTATAGAAATGGCTTTTGTGGCATATGACCAGACAATACATATGAATTTGCAAATAAATAATGAACTAAGAATTTTTATTATGCTAGACTGATGGAAGAAGATAGTAAATTTTAGATGCATGTTTGAAAGCCAGGTTTTCTTCTTGATCTATTTGAAGTTACTTTGGATGTTTGTCCCGTGGTTGTGAGGTCATCTTCGAAAAACATTAATCTCTGCAACTCTGCCTTTGTCTTTTCTGCATGTCTTTGAGCCTTGTCAGAAAATTTGTGAAGTTAATTTCATTTACCATATTTGTAGATCTATCTCTAGCTTTTTGAATTTTTAAAGTCTGATTCTGATTAATCATTTTAATAGTTCTTTTTAGCTGTGTTTTTATATTTATTCTATTTTGTACCTGCTTTTATTCACTGTTTTGTGCATTTTTTGAAACATGCCTAAGAACAAGAAAAAAACATTTGCTCTACAGCATAAATATTGGTCATATGTTTCCTTCTTTCTGTTTGAAAAATAGCAAGTTCTAAAAACTGTTGCTCATAAAACCACCTTCTAACTTTTTCAGATTTTGCATTATGTAAATTAGCTCTAACCAAACAAATTTCCAAATTATGCCTTAGGAAACACTGTGTCATTACCTACTATTTTTGTTATGATACTTTTATCGCTTCAGAATGAAGAGATAAGTCTCAAAAATGCTGAGCTAAGTTTCACAAATGATAAAGAGATGGTGAAAATTATATTTGAGATAGGCTTATTAAAATAATGATAAGTATAAAGATTCTTAAATTCTGCTGTATTTAATTGGTTAAAGTGAGGGCTGGGGATTTAGCTCAGTGGTTAAAGTGCTTGCCTTGCAAGCACAAGGACCCGAGTTCAATCCCCAGCACCAAAAAAAAAAAAAAAAAAAAAAAAAAAAAAAAAAAAAAAAAAAAAAAAAAAAAAAAAAAAAAAAAAAAAAAAAAAAAAAAAAAAAAAAAAAAAAAAAAAAGGTGAACCACAAGGCCAGCCATGGTCAATGAGGGGGAAAATGGACTTCTTCCGATAATGGGAAAAATAGTGTGTCTTTCTTAAAGATTTGTTGACTTAATGTTTCCGGAACCATGCAGTTACACGTTTTAAAAAAGAAGCATACTTTCTCAAGTTAGAGTCAGATTCACGGTGATTTAACTCTCTAGCGTTTACCTGAGGGAGCTAGATAATTTGTTTCATATGTCTCCTGTTTCCTCCTATATCAAGGATACAATTTTCATTTGCATATCTCTTATTGCATGCAAATTGTTTCCTTAATGAAGGTGACCCCAACACTGATGAAACTCCATGTTTCAATGATCACACTTAAAAGGTTTTGGAAGGCTTTAAACCAAGGGTTCATTTAAAAAGAGATAGGAATAGACAGATGTTGTATTTATTATCATCATCAGCATCATCATCGTTATTTGGTTGCAGACAGTTTTCTGAAAACAGGATCATTTATAATTACTAAAATTTTTCTTTAAAGAGATCATTTTCATCTTATAATGATTTCATTTTGTTTTGAGATCAGTAGAGGTACTTTTAGCAAATCAAAATATATAAGAATTAATATGAAAACTTGCTTTTCTGGAAAGAATAACTCTCTCTACCTATTGGGAAAATATTTTATCTAACTTTGATTTGGGATCCTGAACACTAAAGGGAAAAAAAAATCACCACTGCAATATGTTTTTCTTTCTGTACATAAAGTTGTAATATGATCTAATGATTAAGTACTTGGCTGTTGGGAAGAAACAGTGAGCTTGAATTTTAAATTTTACACTTTGTAAGTATACGGCAAATTATTAAATTTCCAATTACCTCATTTCCCCAATCTATAAAATGTAAACAATTAATGAGCATTGTCCAAGAGAGCATTTAATGATTTTAAATAACATCATAGTGGAGAACAGTTTACCAAACTGCTGGCCAGAGAGGATTTGTTTACTACTATTGCTAGTGCCATAGTTTTCTTTCCTTCATATATTCTCCTTAGAGCTTTAGCTTGCACACTACAGCAAAAAATATTCATCCAGCTTTAGAAGAGTGCTAAACTGTGTGTGGAAGGAGGTATTATTTCCTTTTAAATATTCAATGGAGTAAACACAGTCATTTTTATATTACTTAACATTTATTTATGAAGATAACCTGGAGACATGGAATAAAGATCATATTCTGTAGATAGTACCTACACATTTTGAAGATATTTTGAAATTTTCAAATGATATATATTGAAATTTAGAATTAATATTAGTTCAAATAAAGATAACATCTAGCTCTGTTATTTATTCATTTCTTTTGCCATCTTTGAGAAGGAATTAAGTATTTTGATAGATCTACTTCCAGTATTTCATTTTCGAATATGTTAAGATGCATATATTTTATGTCAGCACTGTGTAAAGACTTTTCTAAGTTTGCCTCTGTGTTTTTAGTTTTCATGAAAGACCTATTGAGATGGGTCTATTCTAAAATGAAATTAAATTTTCTGTTTTCAGTATTTGGGTTATATTGTTTTGAAATTTCACTTAAACATTTCAAACTTATGATTCTTATTCACCAAGGTGTCCCATTAAATGCCCTGAGTAAACACAATTAATAAATATTTGAGTGTGATCATTGTTTTCAAGTAATTTCTAATTCATTAATAGTATTAATAAAAATAAAAATAAAACCCAAAACAAATTGTGTAGCATTTATACAATAATTTTAGAAAATAACTTCACGAAAGAAGTACAGTATGCATACTTTTAGAAAACATACAAAAAACTTGAGCCTTAAAGATAAGAAGTAATTGCTCAAATTCCAAAGGTTTGTAAATATCTGCATAAGCCCAGGACCTAGATATTTTGGATCTTACTTTAGCACTCTTTTTACTTACTGTTTGTAGCTGTTCACAAAATGGTTATTAAGATAATTTTTCTTTTTTATTTACCTTGTGGATCCATAATGATCAATGAACTGATCATGATCCCATGTTTATTCAGTGGTGGACCCATAGTTCATCTTTGATTTGGTGACCTTAAATCTTGTATTTAAATTAATTCATTTAAAACACCATTTTAAGGCCACAAATTATTCATTTAAGCATATGAATCAATCAGTAAATTCCTGTCTGGAAAATTTCAACACCTTTCAGGTTCTTCATAGTAAAACTCAAATATTTATTTATCATAACAATAAAAGAAATCTATCTGTATTTCTGTCCTATCTTTACATTTGCAATGGGATTTAAATTATTACTTCTTTTTGTGAGCCCTACAATTTGCTATATATTTACCATAATTTTATCTTTTATTTTTCTTTGTACTGAATTTCCAGTTTTAACATTTTTCTCCATTGTTCATGTTAACCATTATTTTAAGCATATCTCCAATCTCAAATAAGGGAAAATACTGAGACTGAAATAATTGAAATGAAACTTTCTTAAAAATGAATCTCCTCTATGCCTGTAATTAGGATTTTAGAACTCACCAAGGGGCTATATTGCTTACCTCATTGAGGGTCTGTTCGCCCCCCTTATCTCCAAAGTGTAAACTGCCGTTTCTGTTTTGAGAGTAATTTGGTGACAAGTGAGCAAGAAAATTGTACTTTCTGTGGTGTCAGGTGGGCTACAAGTGTTGTTAGGTGGTCCACAGATCTGTATTCATACATATGTATCTCTGTGGAGAGTAAGAGTAGCAGAGGCTGCTGAATATCACTGACACTGTTGTGGGGCTCAATAATCTTGTATTGGGGCTCTTTTGATGGCAAGTAACCAAAGCTCACTGAAGCTGTCGAAGAAAAGGGCTTTACTGCGATAACTTGCAACAGAATAATAACTAGAATCTCAAGAAAATTCAAGGAAGAGCTATAAAAGAGGGATACCTCACAGATACTGCGATTAGATGGTATTCTCAAGTTGAAGAAATTCTAGAAGACTGTAGTAGAAAAGATTAAACTTTAATGTTAGTACTCTTGCATTTATGTGATACGTTTCACATTCATTGGTTAAAATGAATGGCTCTTGAGAGAAGCAAAGCAATTTTCATCTCCAGTTAAAATCCAGCAGTTCCTTCTTTTTCAGTTAAGTTTATACCCAGTTAGAATACAAACTACCAAATAAGTACTTGATTCATCCAGAAATAGAGTTTAACTTGTTTAAACAAACGAATGAGAGTAAAAGAATTCTTTGCCAAATAAAAAGATAACGAATGTAGCTATCTGGGGGACTCTTTTGGAAATATCTGAAATGCTATAGTTTCCTGCCTGCTGGAGTGCTGGGATCACAGGTAGATGCTGCCATGCTTGCTTAATTTAGCCTTCTTATTTCATATTCATCTTTTGAATCTTTTAGGGTTGTTGTGGAATTCGTCTTACTGTGATTTCTTAGCCTATCTCAAATGCAACTTCTAGAAATGAGGTTCTAGATCACTAGTGTGAACAGAGCACCAACGAGTAAGTGAAAAGGACCGGAAGGTAATCTGCCAAAATTACACCTGTTAAAAGCAAATGTATCAATTTTTTCCAAAACCTGAGTGGTATGACGAGACTTGGAAAAAACACATCACAACAAGAGAGTGTTTTTCTCTTTTTAAACGAAAAATCAAGGATGTCAAGTCTGTACAACTAAACATTTTCTGACTTTTTCTATAAAATGAGTCTTTCTGCTTTCAGAAAACTGGCATTTATGGATTTCTTTTAAATTTTCTATGTTTCAGGAGGTAAATGGAATATCCCTTAAGGAAGATATAATGTGGCTATTTAAGTTCTCCATCTTCACAGTGTGTGTGTACTTACAAAGTGTCAGGTTCACAATGAGAATGATTCCCTCCCTCCAGCGTGCTTCAGCACTGTCAAGCCTACACACCAGACCATGAGGATGCTAGAATTACTGGCTTCATATCCTGCCAGGTTCTCATCCAAATTATACACATACACTAATTACATAAAAAGACGAATGCTTTTAGTTGGCCAGATGGGTTTATCAGCATTGTTTGCTTCATCCCTTAGTGATCTTGCAGTATCTGGAATCTCTTCCAAACAAATATTCCGAGCAAGTGACATTGTGGGTTCCTCACATTAAATCATCAGAGGTAATTCCCAATACGCCATGCTTTGCTCATTGAAAAACATTTGGCTTTCCAATTACCCTTTGCATATAATTCTCAGCCTGTTCTGATAGTTAAAGAATATATTCTTGAATTTGTCTTCACTAAAAGCAGAATGATTGAGAATAAAACCACATTTTACCATTGAGGGAGATTTAGGAATTTTAGGTTGTCATGGCTAGAAATTCAAGAAATCACTCACTGGTAGCTGTACTTTCAGGAACAATGTCATACTCAAGAGAGAGAAGCTATTTTTCAACAATTCTTTACGAATTTACTACCAGTGAAAGAGGACTTTACCCTCTGTGCTTCTAATGTTGAGTTTTTTTAAGATTTCTGTTCTAACTATGCTGATCAACACACAATTACAGCTCAGGAAACTTGAGGGAAAGTGGGAGAATAGGTGATTATAATTGATTCTAAATAATGTCTTAAAAGTTTTGGGTTAGGGATTTAGCTCAAGTGGCAGAATACTTGCTTAGTAAGTGCAAGCCCCTGAATTCAATCCTCAGCACCGAAAACAAACAAAAAAAAAAGTATTGTAGCCTCTTCTGCCTTCAAAGAAATAATTTTAATAAAGAAATCTTAATTTTTCCTGACTCTTTAGGTAAAGGCTTTATTTGCGAAAGTGTGTGTGTATATGAGTGTGTGTGTGCATGTGTTTGTGCATGTACTAATGCACAGGTTAAATGTGGAATGGTTAGAAAAGAAAATGACTTTGTCGCTTTTAGTAAAAACATAAAATGTATTTTAAAACTTTCTGATATTCTCTTTTAGTTTGTATTATGTTGAAATCATCTGAGAAAGATAATATATAGCTATCTACCTATCTCTGTCCCCTAGAAATGCTTGGAAGGAGAATTCCAGCAGCCTTGGAGGACCGTGGAAGCAGGGTCCTCACCTCTGTCCACAAACTCATCAGGAGGCTGGACACTGGCCACTCTCCTCTGAATTGTCACTAGCCGATGATAGCTTCAGAACTGTATGTTTCTTTGAGCAATAGGTGACACAGTCCTAGTTGTATACATTGAAATCAACTACACAAATATCTTAATTATTCTAGAGGTACTTAGAGAAAATCATTAATTATACTGAAATTATCCACTTATGAGTGTTATACATACTAGAAGCTTTAAAAAGGAGACATTTATGGTGTTGCAGCATAATAGTCTACACGACAAGGAAACTGCTTTCTACAGATTTGTGTTTATTTGGCTACTAAGGTTCTTAATATGCATAATAATGATTTGTATTTATTGAGCTCTTAGATGCTTTCCACAGATTATCTCCTGGAGAATTTCAGCAGAAGCTTTTTACAAATGAGAGAAAACTAGTAAACAGAAAGTGTTCTGTAGTATGTATTCCAAGGTCACATAGCTAATAATTAAAAAGATAAACTTGATGGAATTTGCAGCATCCCTATGGACAGCAGAGCTCACTAGGTATGTCGCTGAGAGTGAATAGATACAGTCATTACTTTATCAACCACTCAAAGTCTAAAAGACACACAAAAATATTTTAAGAATTTAAAACTGAGAAATTTTAACCACATTTAGAACCTGAAGTAGAAGTTGAAAGAAGAATCAATCTAGTGAGTCCTAGTCCCATTAAATAACAGAATTATGTAAGAAAAGCTGGGCTTTCTTTTAACTACATTCTTAAGAAAAATGTTTATTTATAATCAACTGAAGCATCATCATCAGGATGGGAACTTAACTATTAAGTTATTATGGATAATTTAGTGGTTTGAATTTTCATTTGCTGTAATAAAGTAAAACAATCTGCAAAAGTGCGGATTGCTTTGTTTTCTTGGCAGGCAATTTGGGGCTAAAGGAAACTCCTTACTATATAGGCCTTTTGCATATTAATCAAGTCAGTCTTTAGTTGGTGAAGAAATGAAGATGAGTTTGAGAAAATTGCCTTGTTTAACTTGAATTCACATTTTAAAATCTAAATCTCTGTTTGCCTCCTGGAATACTTTTACATCTGTGGATTGGTACATGTGTTAGTACTCATGCCTGTGGCTTCAAAAGCAAATAACTTTGTATTTTCTTATTTGCTTTTTGTCAGTTCTCTTTTTAGACAAATACTTCACTTATAATATGTCTACTATTGTCTCTTATTTGACAAGTAGTCAAATATTTTGAAGTTCGTCTCTGTATAAAAGTGAGAGAGTTGAAACTTTAAAACAGTAGTATCTGGTGGTGAGCCCTGATTTTATGATGTCTTTTGATTAGATAATGAGGTCAGGGACCCCCGCGGAGCATTGCTCAGGGGTGACCTGACTGTGTGACTCCAGGGTGAAGTCTGGGGAAATAATTTGTTTCTTCTTTGAGTTTCATCTCCTTCAACCATCAGATAGGGAGTAAGGAGATTAATGTGAGTGAAGTGATTTTTAAAGTCCCAATTCAACTACACAGTTCTATTTTTTTTTTATGGTTCTGCCTTCTAAAGTCACTGTCCTTTTTTACAAAGTGAGAATTGTGCCTGTCTGCATCCATACAGCTTATCTATGAGACTAACAACTAAGGATGCCTTCATCAGTATGACTTTATTTTTTGTTTCAGGAAATTCTTTCCCAGGAAGATAAGACTATAAGCCAGTAAATTTCTTCCTCACTGCAATAAGTTGCTAAAAATCAATTTAGACAAATAATGGACTGCTCAAATAGTATTCTTTCAGCATAGTACTTGTTCTTCTGGACAAGCAGCCTCATTCTTAGGACAATAAATTGCTCTGCCAAACTTCTCCCTTATCAAGGAGCCATTTGTTTATTAAAAGTCACTTCAGTCTATCCACCAATCCTGTCCTACTGCATCGTGAATTTGGCCAAAGCACATTCAGGTGTTGAAAGGGACATTTAAACTACTCGGTTAATCCACAACCTCTGTAAATATCTACCCTTCATCCCGCCCCTTTTAAACCCACTAAAATTCTGTCCAGGTGGTGCTGTCATTTATTGTAAACCTAATTTGTGATTATAAAATTACCTGTTTGGTTATCGGGTTACTTAGCTGGTCACATGGAAAGTTAGTACTCAGTGTTATTACTGTTTTCAAATTATCTGGGGTTAAAAGGTTAATGACGTGCTCAGTAGAACACAGGTGATCTCCACAGTGTGGTGCAAACCTCTGGTCTCACGGTTTTTATTCTGCTGCTTTCTGGTTATTTAGCAGCATCAGGAACAACGTTTCTTTATGGCTTTTAGTATTTGGTAGAAAAACCATACCTTAGAAGGAATGTTTGAGATAATTGGTTTTACCTTGAGGTTAAAACAAATAATATGCTGCTCAGGTGCCAGAAGTCTTGCTAGTTCTGTTAATCAACACTGAGTTGTCGAGTGCATACTGTACTTTTCCTATCACCTGCATAGCACCCTTCTAGGACCCTTTCCAATATAATCTCACCCAATTCTCATAAATGACTATGAAGTACATTCTGTAATTTTTCTAACTCTAATGATGACGAAACTTTGAATCAGATTCAGTCCCATTGGTACTGTATGGGAAATTCAGAACTCAACCAAACTTTCTGGGTCCGGTGGCTATTAATCACTGCCTTATGCTGCCTATTCTGGTTGCAGCTGTATAGAACTTTTTATTGAAGAGTTCCAGATGCTAAAATTCTTTATCCATTTTGTGTCATTTACAGGAAGTTCACTTTCAATTAGGGGGTAAATTTAGTCTTTTCTGTAAGAGCAAAGATAATAATTAATTCAAAAATAATATGTACAAGATGCCAAAAATTGCAGTGAAGTGCTTTTAAATTTTTTGTCAGCATTGGCATTCTCTAATATCTTGAAGTGCATCTGTTTGCCAGATATATTTGCTCCATCTAATGCAATGACTAATAAATATTTATGGGGAAGTAGCCTAGAAGAAAGGAAACGTGAAAGAAAACATGTTTCCTTCCTTCTCCATCAAATTCCTGAGGACTGCCCTCTCTCACATCTTCTACCCCTATTTTTTGGCAAATTTCTGTACTTGATATTTTTCCAGTGTCTGGAAGGCTACTCATTCTTCAAAATTTGTAGGGTGTGAGTTTTTAAATCAGGCAACTGGAACCAAAGAATACACTAATGGCCTGAGCCCAGATTTCTCCTTCTGGCTTACATGAAAGTGATAATGAGTTTGTAAAGAAAAGTGATACTGAGTACCTCTGCCCCATGTGAGATGGTTTGGCTGCAAGTAGTCTACTCAGCAGGTGGATTTCTGAATCAATTTTAGGACATATTCAAACACTGTTTGACAGAGAGACCTGTGAAACCTTCATTCCCTGTATCATGTTTATCCTGCAGGATCACTGATAAATGTTTAACTTGGCTGTCGTATTTCTTTGAACATCCTGTGGAAGAAAAAGAAGAGAACTTGCTCATGATAGTAGTGATTCTGGACAAGTTATTTTTCTCTCAACACTCATATTTTGGATTGGTGAAGTTATCTGATCATGTGTTTTGTCAAATAGGGTGTCTTTCTTAGATTTTTATTGTTGCTTCTATTTGTTATCTTTTGTTACACTATTCTGTTTTTAACAGAGGGTTAAGAGAGTTAAGCAAACTGACAAAACAGCAAAAAAAAAAAAATTGTCTTTCCATTGTGGCTCATCCAGCTTGCAAACAGTATTCAATTCCGCGTGTAATGTGCAAATCAGGCCGTGGTTTTCCATTAACCTTTTGCTTGTCCTACACGAAATGGAATCCACATCAATAAGGCCTCCCTGGCTTTATTCTAATCACACTAGCCTTTTCATTTTTAATTTGATATGCCAAATTCTCAGTTGTTTCAGGGACTCCTGTGATGCTTTTCCATACGTTTCCCAATGTTCTTTTCTAATTCTTCAGATAGTGAAACTCTCTTGATCATTTTCTTGTATGCTTCTAACCCACTTCCAGATGGCTCTTCACTAAGTACCAGAAACCTACTGGCAGCAAACCGTAAACACATCAAATGAGATGAGATTAATTTTCCTGCATACTTTAGGAACCCTGAAAACCAAAATGTCTAGAAAGGCTAGACCGCATGAAAGCTTTATCTACAAGGTAAAATAAAGAATCTAAAATGGACTGCAGGAAGATTATAACAAAATCTTAAACACTTGTGTGAAATACAGGGCAAAAAACAATGGAAATGCAGATAAAATCAGAAAAATTGCTAAGCTCACAGTAATTATAGAAGGCAAGGCTCTAACTATATTTGCAGCCTGGCATGAAATCACTCCTCTACTACTTTATTCCTTGTCCCCTGCATCATCTTCACACACAGTACTCCTTAAACTGTAAACTTAAAGTTTAGTAAATCTATAGGCAAAATACATACATTTATATATCCCTGGGAGTCGGGAAAAAATTATCATTTCCATTCCATAATAATAACACTATAACATGTCATATATTTTAAAAATTAAAGGCTATGAACTACTGACGTTCATTTCTTGCTGTTTAAATGTATATATCTTCTTTCTTGACTTACTTATAGTGACTTCTATTGTTTTTGATAATGTACATTTGAATCTGTCTTAAAATGTATGTTTTGCCTTGTTTGTTCTTACTGTCCTGTTTTCAGAATGTGACCATTTGTTCAAATGATACAAGTAGCTTATTTATTTGTGATTAGGAACAAGTCTTTTCTGAGTTGTTTCAAAACAATTACTGGAAAGGGGATTTGTGAGGGAGCTGGATCTTGAATTACACTTATGGATATAGGAGACACTGTCAAACATGTTTATAAACTAGTGAAGTAAAATCAGTCAGCTTCTAACTTGAAGGATTTTCTTCTCACTGTTTTTAAGTGCTAAAATTCCTGCCAATTCTGTTAATAAACACCAAGTCACTCAGCTTATATTTTGACTATCACCTTCACAACACCCACAGGCAGCTATTTTAGCAGATGGTAAAAGTCATCTTTTAATTATTGACAGCCTCGTTTCCATACTGTTGGCTGGTTTCATCTCATTCTTATGGTTTAGATTGTCCCTTCCCTGATATCCAAACTAGTAAATTTAACTTCTAAAAACAATTAATTATAGATGATGGGAAATAGGTAGACAGCTCAGTTTCTTGGGGAACCAAGAAAAAGAGGGAGAGGGAAGAGAAGGGAGGAGTTAGAGACAATAAAAGAATTAAGAAGCATTATATACACGTATCAACTTCCCATGAGGAATGAAATCATTATATACTGCAAATATATACCAATAAAATAACATTTTAAAATTAATTAATTTAACTTTGAATAAAATAATGTATATATTATATTCAACATAGTGTTTTGGAATATGTATACATTTTGGAATGACTAAATTGAGCCAATTAACGTATACACTAGCTCAAATCATTTTCTGGGTAGGCGAACATTTACAATGTACTCTTAACAATTTTCAACAATATAGTAATTCAACATACGTCCCTTACAAAATAACACCCCTTAACTGCCTGTATACTCTATTCTAGAAACCAAATTAAAAAAAAACTTTATTGTAATCTATAATCTGTCTTAATAGTTAATTAACCACTTAGTGCATTGCTCATCGTACCATAAAATCTGTGAGATTCTTGTATCATAAACTCCATCAGAGCAAGGATCTCTTCTGTTTCATTGTAATATCTCTTGCACTAAGGAAACTGCATAAATTGTCAGGAAATTCTCAAATGTTACACTTGAGATTTTGAACAAAAATCTGAACTTGAGCATCAAGTTGAGATATGTAAATTATATACATATATTTTTGGTCTAATATCTTGAGTAAAACTGAGATAATCAAAAAAATCAAAATCAATATTGGGTTTAGAAAGACTTGCATTCCTAAACTTGTTGAAGTTAATTAGATTATCATCACATAGATTAGCTTGCCATTTAGCATTATTTAGAGAGAAACATGCAGTGTTTTTAACTAGTCAACATCTTTATAATATACATTCTTTCTTTGATAAGTTATTATTTTCAGTGATGTATCACTTTGCCTGTGCTCCTAAGCGACATTCTTTTCTGCTTCTCAGTGTACTAATTTAAATATTTTAGTTCACATAAAACACATTTTTTCTATCTATTGTAACCTCACTATCTCATGTGACATTTTTCCATTTGCCCAAGATTTCCAAAAAGCTGTCCATGTACACATTTGGACACAGTAGATTTGGGTGGGAACTCAGCGGCTTGTCATGGTTCACTTCAAGGGTGATGACTGTTGCTAATACATATCTAAAGTACCGATGTTATTGATTGATCCAGAGGAGTCAGTGGAATAGTTATTTCCTGTGTTCAACAGCATTGACGTAGACTTTTTTTGTGTATCTTCTGGTTACTAATGTCTGGGTTTTCAAATAAGGATAAATTTGCATTTTCTGCAAACTGAGTTTTGTTTTCATGAATTGAATGGAATATAGGGTATAAACAGGAATATAGTTACCATAACATGTTAGTTATCACTCTCCAAATGGATGGGCCATGGGGAGCCACAGTTTAATAGTACAGACAGAAAATGATTTGCGATCAAGCTGAGTCACAGGAAACATATTTACAAAACAGAATAGATGACTGATTTCAGGGATAATTGGTACAACAACCTATAGATGGCTGTTGTTCCAGGCTAAGAACATCCTGCCTTCTGCTATGGAATTAAGCAGCCCAAAACATGTGGCTAGATAAATACTAAATTGTTCCCATCATTTGCTCAACAAGGTAGAGCTGTCTGATGAAGACAATTACCTTAGAAGTCTATTTCCTTAGAAGAGGTTTTTTTTTTTTTTTTTTTTTTTGTGGTTGAGACGATCACAAATCATGTTTCTTTATCACCTCCATCTTCTAATCTTGCCTTCTCAGAATTGCACAATGTATCAAAAAGGTCAATGCTTAATAAAATCTATCAATCATTCACAGAAAGAAACAATGAAAATGACTTGAAATTGATAATATTCTTGTCATATCTCTTCTTATTTGACTCAGTTTTGAATTCCCCCACTTCTCTAAATTTGTGGTTCTAGATTTTATGGAAACCATGTTTTAGAAATTATTAGTTGAGCTTTACACCAAGAAAATTAAAAATATCATTTTGGGAAAGAATCAGTAATGAGTAAGAAAGTCTGGAAAAATTTTAAAACAGAAAACTGAGAGTTATAAATCTAGAAATTAGGGCTAGATAAGTTTGACATTTTATTTGGTTCTATTCTATGTTTGGGGAAGAAAGCTTAATTCTATGATCTTCGGACTTGATTTTTTTTCTTGTTTTGCTTGTTAGTAGCCTATATTTTTGCCTTTAATCATATCAAAGCAGGTCCAAATTAGATTTTTCTTCTTTATATTCTTTTTCAAATGTTTTTTATTGATGAGGTAATTCAATCAGGGAAAACAACATGCCTTTGTTTTCATTTGAGCTATGTTCATTTTAATTAATTTTGGTCCTGTAGAACTAAACTTCGTCTTCCCTTGCTTCCTGAGAAATGTTTTGCTTTCTACTATGTTTGATTTATCACATTTCTAAATTGATTTCTTTCCTTTGTCAGGTAGGTATATTCTACTATGACCCATTTTTTTTTTCTCTCAGAAATAGTTAAGTAGGTGACAAGGATGAAAGAAAGGTAATAACTTACACCCATCATTTGTACCTGAAAATTTACCACCCAGTTTTCCCAGTGTATCACACAGTGGAATTTGTTATTGAGGTTAATGCTCTCAGTATTCTCAGATCCTCATATTTACTTCAATCTTCTCATTTGAACTGAGCACTAAATCATGACCCCGTGCCCATGTGCTATTGTGACCTCTCACTGGGGACAACTTGAGTGTGAGTGTGAGGATGTCCTAACTCAGCTGAGGCTGAATTCAGAATGCCAACACACCTGATTCTCAGCTCATAACTCTTTCTTACCCAATATTCTGTGCCTGCTATGAAAATGTTTGGAGAAGAAAGCTTAATTCTCCTCTACTGCTTTACCTTAAAAGCTCAAAACTGAAGCCACTATAGTCTCATCCACAATTATCTATCTGTAAATAAGTATTCACTCATCTCCCTGCTAACCTGTAGTGAGTATGGTTGGTTCTGTCATGGAATAGACAGGCTTTCTGATGGTTTCTGTGTACATCCTCCTGCTCTGATCCTTCCTTACTAGAAGTGTCACCCTTGGTTAATATCGCCACAGCTTCTGATTTTGTAAATGGATAAATATTTTCTTTTACCTTATAGAATGACGTGTGCTTATCTATTTAATATATTCAGAGTGGTACTTAGCACATTCTAGCACTAAACAATAAAAACAAAAATAAAGAAATATAAAGATGGACCAAAAATCCAAATAAAAAATTCTCATTAGAAAACATAAATAGCCAACAGTGCTTACAATCACTAAGACCAAGGAAATGCAAATCAAAACTGCAGTGAGACACAACCTCATCTTAATTAGAGTGATAGTTATCCCAAAGCAAATTAATAAATGCTGGCAAGGATCCAGCGAATGAGGAATTGTTATAAACTCTTAGTGGTGACGTGCAGCCATTGTAAACAGCAGCATTGGGGTTCTCTCCAAAAATAAAAATAGAACAAGTGTGTGGTTCATCAGTCCCACAACTAGCTCTGTACCCCAACGAGACGAAATCATTGTGAAGAAGGAACTCTTGCATTCACACGTTCATTGAAGGACTACTCACCATAACCAGCATAGGTAATTAATCTAAATGTTCGTCTAAGGACAAATGACTACAGAAAGTACAATATATATACTCGATGAGATACTCTTCAGCAATAAACGGCATGATAGCCTGTCATTTGTGACAATAGAGTTGGACTTGGAGAATTGTTTTGGTAAGTGGAATATGTAAGTTACAAAAAGACAAAAATTGCATGATCTCATACATATGTGGAATCTTAAAATGTTTATCTCAAGAAATTGATAGTAACATACTCTTAAGTAAAATAAATGAGACACACATGAGTACATATCGAATTGTTTCTTCGTTATGAGAAACCATAAGTGTAAATAAGGATAAAAAAGTATAATAGAGACTAAGTAAAAGAAAGCTAATATTCAATAGGGAGGAGAATTATAAAGGGATGAGGGGGAAAAGGAGGAAAGGAAAAAGAAAAGAAAGGGAAAATGTAAATAAACCTACTGTAAATAGAGAAGAGAGGGGAGTGGAAGGGAGGGAGTGAAACAAGGGGGAGAACCAAGATGTATCATGTACAGGTACAAATTAACTATGATGAATGTGATCACTGTGTATACAGTGTACCAATACATGTTCTTAGTAAATAAAATAAAATAAAATAAAAAGAAATTGAGAGTAGAATAGTGGTTACCATGGACTGGGGAGATTAGTGGGATGAGGGGAGATGGACAATTTGATTAATGGGTACAATATTGTAGTTAGATACGAAGAACATATTCTGCTGTTCCGTGATACAGCAGAGTGAATATATTTGCCAATAAAGCACTGTATTTCTCAAAATGGAAAAGAGCATTCGAATGTAGTTGCCATCCAGAAATGATAAAAGCTTAAAGTAATAGATATGCTAATTACTGAGTTGATTATTGTTCAATCTATACATGAATGAAAACTTGTCAATCAAAAATTAAATTAATTAATGAAAAATTACATAGTTTCCAAAACAAAGCATTAAAAATGGAAAGAATTTTAAATTTCTTTAAACATGAAATGTGTCTTTCAGTAATTGACAACAAAATGCAGATTTAAAAATTATGCATATTCTGAATGTGACTGTCAGATCATGCTTGGTCCTGTGTTGACCTTGGGCATTGACTCAGAATTTTTCTATGTTCCTTTTCCCCGATTCCATGTCATGCTGCAAGGGCAGTAATGAATAGTGTAAATTTTACTGGCTTTCCTGAGGAGGTGGACAAAATGTTTCCTAACATATTTGTATGGGAAAGTTTAACTTTCTCAATTAGTCTCTTGTCCCTTGCCCTCTACCCAAGCACGATTTCTTAAAGTTATATACAATCTCTTGCACAAACTCTTCTTTTACACTCCCCATTGCAGACCAAATTAGCTTTAGACTACAATCCAAGAAACGTAAGATCACTGTACTTAAACTTTTTCCTCTTTTTGCATATTCTAAATATGTATAAGAAGAGTTTCTGTTTTTCTGATTAAAAACACAATAAGTAGCACCATAAGGTAAAATGTGATGTATCTAACAGCAGAAATAAAGGCTACACAGCTGCTTCGGAGATGGAGGAGTGGATTTTTACGTGAAGATTGTAAGTGTGGAAGGGATTGGCACATTCAAAGTTCATTTCTGCTGAACAGTCAATAATGAATAGATTTGAAATGTCTGGAAATGGAAAGACAAAGCAGACTGAGAGTATAAAAATGAAAACAGAGAATTCAGGATAAAAGACTCTAGAAAACACTAGGAAGGAGGTAGAATGGTGCATCATACACTTCAGATCACAGAACAACGTGTTAAATAATACAAGATAGACTCAAGAAACTTAATGAGTGGAAAGATACCTATTCTAGTGAATTTATTTAAGAATATTAATAGGGAATTAATGGTGTTGGCAAAATGATTTCATAGGCAGGAGAAATCAAAATGTAGCAGAATAATCTGAAAGGACTTCGTGGTTTTGAGCTGGCCTTGAGAATGGGTATGATAGACGTAATAGAACAATTATTTTCTTCTTTTTTCATGCACCATCTATCTCCTGTTGTTCTTCATGAAATATAATACTTTATAGTCAAAAATGTTTTGGAAATAATTTCCCTCTACTCTCCTTGATTTCCTCAATGATATTTAGATTATTTTAATGTATGAAAGACCCATAGCAAAAATTAATTTTCATGCCTTAGTTTTGATTGCAGTAATACTTAATATTTTTTATTATGTAATCTGCTTCAATTATTGAATGTTTCTAGGAAATTTCCTTTAGGAAGTACTTTCTGTACTCTAGGTAGCAAGAGTTGTATAGTAAAGAAAGAAAGCTTTACAAGAGAAAGTAAGTTGAACAATAATACTTGGGCCAGAAATGCTTTGCTTTTAGACCTCTTTAATAAGATCTATACAACTAAAATAAATGGAAAAATTGAACATAAACTATGAAACTCTGTCATTTGGTCAATATCCCCATATTTCGTGAAAGATTTTGTGCTGATGAAGGGATCCTCACCAGTTGCTAAGATGTGTGCCCAACTACAGTGAAACAGCCATTGCCCGTGGTGACTTGGCAGTGTTTCCAGAGACTAATGGAATTCCTGATAAAGGTGAGATAAGAATGAAATACACATAACTTTTCCCAAGGACTCTTATCTTTGCCTTTTCTTTTTGCTTTTTAATTATATATATATTATATATATATATATATATATATATATATATATATATATATATATATATATATATATATATATATATATCTCATAGTAGTTTAGTGGACAAAAAGTGGCAGCTTTGCTAGTGCAGTGGCCAGTCACCTGTTCATTGCTCTTTAACTAACTCCTAACAAACTAATTGACTCACACATCGGTAATTATCTGAGTCATTATTTGGTGCATCCACATCTTTTTAATTGATTGGCAGGTGTTTCTGTTTCATCTCCCAGGAAAATTCAGAACAAACTTTTTATAAACAGATATGATCAAGTTGAGCTACAGAAATTGAGTTATTCTTTTATAATAAATTATGCTCAAGTTATGCTTCCCAGACTTTAGTGTAATGACTTGATAAAACTGGAATTTAAATTATAAGGCAAAATTTTTATTTCAACTTTGGCTAAATGACAACTTTGCTGAATTCAAAAAGAAGCCTTAGGCTGGGGATTTAGCTCAGTGATTAGAGTGCTTGCCTTGTAAGCACAAGGCCCTGAGTTCGATCCCCGGCACCACAAAAAAAAAAAAAAAAGCCTTAGACATTTTCACTTATTTCATAAGGACTAGATTGGTGGTTTCTGCTTAACGATATCTCCAAAAATGAATTTCTACTTCAGTATTAGAATTATTACTTCTAAAAACTGACAATGAAAAGAACTGTTAGGAATATGCACGTTAGAGACCTCTCAAATGTATTGTCCTGTAGAGGGCAGTGTAGTATTGCTGCCAGCAGAGGCAGAGATGTTAATTTTTGGTTTTAGTCACACTTAATTACTAGGTTTATCTTTGGGTAATTATTTTTAGCCTTAATTCTTTAAATGTAAAATTAAAAGTGTATAACTATGTTATTTTTAAGTCATTCTAATTTTATAGATTAAAAAGGAGAGACAAATTTGGGAGAAGATTGTTCACATTGTAATCACAACTTTGTGGGATCCACAGGGCCTGCGTTTATGCTGGAATTGTGGAAGCGAGCTTTATGTCGGGTACCGTGACAGACGGACATCACGTTGGGTTCTGGGATAGAACATTGCAGCGTATTTCAGCTCAAGAGTTTGTTATCCAGGTGAGGAGAGGCAAGTAGCTTATTCATGTACTAAGAACTGGCAGGTGATATGACAGGAAGGCATGTAAATGGGTGTTCCACTTTATTCAGGGATAAAATAGATAATGAATGAATAAGCTTTTAGGTGAGGTAACATCTATGAGGAATCTCGAAAGGGGTCATGCTTAAATGTGGTCATGGTAGGAGAGGGCTTTTCAGGATTTTAGGAACAGAAAGAAAAAATACAGCACAAAAAGGGTAGGACATAATTTGTGATTTGTTACAGCAGCTATAAAGAATGTGTGTTCGTTCTACCATTAAACCAAGACATACACATGAACATTCACAAGTATAGTGTGCACATTGCGATTTATGAGTATTTTGGATTTCAAAAGAAAATAAAACACACCAAACTGCCCAGAATGTTTCTAGAAGAACTGAAAATGACATTAATGAGATCGAATTTCCATCAATGGGAAGCCTATTATATTTCTAAAAAGAAAAATTATTATAGTGTGAAGGAAAGTGTTTTAACAAAAACTATATTGGGCTAAGGTCATCATTCTTAAAGCATCATTTTCATGCTTTATTTCCCCCTCACTTTACTTTTCCTCTTCTAGTACCTTTCTTCAGTACTCTCAGAGAAAACATAGCCTGTATTAAATGCTCTTTTACTGTTGAAACAAGTCACCTTCACAGTTCTTAAAGTTCTAATGCAGCAATTCAGTCCAGAGGTTATTTTTGTACCAGGGTCGTTGGCTGAAGAACATGTTTCATAATGGTCTTGGCACAGTGTGTGAAATGTGGGTAACTGATGAATAACAAAGCACCAGAAAGACTGCACCTACACTAGCTCTGCTGTGGGAAGTTGGGCTGGGGGTTGCCAACTCCAACTGTGGCTGTAGAATTTGTGAGTATTCCCCTGACAGATGCAGATCACACATTGTAATAGGGGCAAAATATAAATATAATTGTATAGGTGACCTGAAAGTTCAGAGCTATAGAAATTTCTTCTTTTTGAGTGAGACAAATATACTAAAATATCAATCAGTTGGGCGGTAATTAGTATACTTCTTACGTTTGTGGAAAAATGATAGGGCAAGGCACAGCAACTAAAATTACAATCTGATAAGTTAGGAAATGCATCTCGTATACATGATTTTGCATATAAAGAAATTTTCATCTAGATTAAGGAATGTGTATTTCATGTTGCCTGCTGAAAATAGTATTTTAAATGGTCAATATAATGGTCTGAAAAGCAATAGTAAAATAGCAGTAGTGATCAAACACTTGTCTCTTCTTAACACCTCGCCTGTAATTTATGTAATTTATGTAGACCATATAAAAGTGACTGTATTTTGAAGGTATGAGAGTGTCAGGTAATACTGAAAACTCTGTGATGAAAATGATATAATATCAATTCTATACACAAGTTAAGAAGAATGGCAAATTTTTATTTCTAGTTGGTGGTTGCTTAGAAATAATTGTGCAGGTTAATTGCTTACTGGGTAATGCTTTGGATGAGCTGGGCTGCATTTAGAGCCTCACTCAAACAGCCAAATACCTCTCAGAGAGAACCATGCCTCTAAGAGTCACCTGAGAGTGGATGGCTTGAAATGAGGACAGTGCCATAGAGACTCCTGTGATTTTGGTGAGCACAAACTTTGTTGAACACTCTCAGGCCCTGACAAATCTAGGTCAACTTCTTGATAAAATGTAACTGAAAACTGAAATTCCACTGAACATCTGTTGGGACTACCATGGCATGCTTATTATTTGCATATTTTAAATTAACAGGAACTATGAATGCAGTGTCCATTTTCTGTTATTAATGAAAATATAACATTTATTAAATTAGACTTGTCTTCATAGATCAGCAAAAGCATCAGCTGGAATGACTAGTTGTCTCTCCTTTACATTCCACAAATTATGAATGAGTCTCAAATGTCTCTGCTTGCTTCTTTATGATGCAGTTTACTATTAATGAATTCCACTACAAAATAGGCCTAACGGTCTGAATACTCTTTGCATCCTTTAGCTGGACTTTTCACAGATGGTTGATATATCTAGCATCAGAAAAGAAAGCATTTCATCACTAAAATGATTCTTAAGCATTTGGGAGTCATTAGACACCCAAGAACCTGATGAAACTTTCCCACACCAAACTTAGTATACGCCCAGGTCCTGTCCTTTTATCTCAGGACAAGATGTCAAATGTACCTCACTTGTCTGGTGGGTGTAGATTTTGGACCAAACAACATTAAAGGAGTAGCTTAATTTAAACCCAATATTAGTCCTAAACTTAGTCCTGGAATCTAAGTGTTATGATTCCTAAATTGCAGTTATTCCTAGTGCTAAATTATCTCTGGTGAATTCAAACCCTCTTCTCTAAGTCTTTGTCTTTGCATAGCAAATCTACACATAAAACCTTACTAGATTATGATGCTTCTGTCGCCTTTTCATTACACTTTTTTTCCCACATCTCTTCTTTTTGAAAATAGCACACTCTATTTTATGTCTTCATTTAGTTGTTTATTATTCTGCTGCTTTTTCCTTATAGGCTGGCCACAGCACTTCAGTACAATTTTCCAAAGCCAAAAATAAACCCTAGTGTAAACTATGAACTTTGGGTGAAAATGATGTGTCAGAGTAGGCTCCTCCGTTGTAACAAACGTCTCACTGTAGTGGGTGATATAGACAACCAGTGTTATGATTTGGATTTTGAAATATAACCTGAAAGTAATGTGCTAGAGGCTTGGTTGCCAGCTGATAGGTTTATGGGGAAGCTATTGGATCTCGAGGGCTTGAACCTCATAGCAATTAATCTATTGATGAGATCATAATTAAACCATGTTATTGAAAGTTGATGGAAAGAGGTGGTGAAGTGTAGTTGAAGGGAATGGGGCATGAAAGAAGAGACTATTTCTGTTCTCCAGCTTTTGTCTCTGGCACTTTCCTTCTCTCTCTGCTTTCCAGCTTCCATGATGTTAGCTGCTTCCCTCCTACGTGCTCCCATGTGCTACTTTACCCTGGGTCAGTATTTTGGTTTAGACCTAAAATGTCCCTCAAAAGTTTTGTATATTCAGAGTTGGGGTTTTGGAAGGTAATTGGAGCACAGGAGCTCTGCACTAATCGGTGGATTGATTCATTGATAAATTAATAACTAAATGTACTATTAGGAGGTGGGGCCTGGTTGAAAGGTGTGTGTCACTGAGGGCATGCCTTCCAGATATCCCCACTCCTGGATCATCCCTTTTCTCTCTGCTTCCTGCCTCATATGGGTTAAGCATCTTTTCCCTACCATGCCTTTCCACCATTGTATTTATGCCTTGGAGTCAGCTGACTGTGGACTAATCAGTGAACCCAAATAAACCACCTATCCTTCAAGTCAGGACGGTTGAGTATTTTTTCCCAGTGATGGAAAGGTTTTCTGTACATATAATTGGTACTGGGGAAGTAGGATTGTTGCTGTGACTGTAACTGACCATGTAGTTTAGAAGCTTTTGGAACTGGTTTGAGAGAGGAGTTTGGAGAGGTTTGGCATGCGGACTTGGGAAACCGTAGAATGCTGTAAACAGATTTTGATGGATGACTCTGGTCAGATCTCAGAAGACCAAAATGCTTACAGGAATGTGGACAGCAAAAGTCAGAATCAGGAAGTTTCAGTTGGAAACAAGGGCTCTCCTGGAAATCCGACAATAGGCAATGTGTATTACATTCTGGCAGAAAAAAAAAAAAGTCTATATTTTGCACACATGCTGAGATTTTGTAGGAGGATGAGATTAGTGTAGATGGACTGGTTGATATGGCAGAGGAAATTCAAAGACATTTCAACAATTAGGCTGTGGTATGGGTGCTGCTAGGTGCTTCAGCCAGATTTAAAATCAAAATCAGGGCCAAAAACAGATCAGACATTTTTAAAAATTTAAATTTTAGCTCAGAGAAGGAATTACATGTAAAATTGAAGTCCAGGAAAGTTCATTTTTGAAAATATTAGCATTAATAAGACACCAGGTACTTCACATCAAGACAACAGGAAAGATGCCTTGAGGACCTTACAGGAAAGGACCTGACCTGATTCATCACAGGATTATGGGTATAAAAACATAAACTCCCGTGAAAGACTTTGCTGTGAGAAGGAAGTCCTAGGATGCTCTGCTCATTTAGAACAAGATAGGGCGTGTTTTCCTGCATTCAGCCATTCAGGTGCTCAGAGGCCTCGCAAACCATGGCCCGAGGGGCCACGCTGTGTTTGAGTTCAGCCTTTCGTGGTTCTGAGAGATCAGTGACTGGTGGCCTCTTGAAATGTTGAAAGCTTGCGGTTTTATTTCATTCTCTGAGAAATGGCTGATAGGTGCAGAATTGAATAATGTTTGCTGCTGTTATGGAAAAAGGCTAAATTGTTAAAGGTCTTCAGAAAAGGATCACAGAGTCAAAAGTTGTAACTTCAGATCTCATAGGCTGATTTTGGAACCCAACAGGGAACTGAAATTAATGAGACTGGATTAAATTACCAGCTTTGTCAATAATCGTTTCTATTACTTTGGGTTTTAATCTCCAACAAAATTAGTTTAGTGCAATTGACAGTTTATAAGTTCTGTTATTTTTTAATTATGAAGTTAATATGTAGCAATTACTGAAAATCATGAAAAAAAATCCATACCCACCAAAATTTTGCATAATGTAGTTATTTTCCCATATCTTATAAAATATAATTATCCAATTTTATTCAGATATGTAGAAAATAATTCATTTTTAATAGATTGTGATTGTTTTAGGCTTGTGATTTTTCATAATTATAAAAGATTGTGATGACAGTTCTATAACACGGATGTTAGTGCATCTTTTATTATTTAATAATAGGGAGTTTTAGATCAAATAACTCCACTTAGAGTGACGAATTTGCAAAAACTAAATTTTGAGCTAAGATTGTCATTTTTCTGAAGACTGAGACCACATAGAAGAATGGATGGGACAACTTGAAATATTACCAAGAAAGCTCTAGATTTAACCTTTCAGAGAATAACCAACTAGAGTTTTCTGTACAGAGTTTATCCTCAGAAAGACCTATTTTATTAAAAAAGAAAAGAAAGTCAAGGAGAAGAAAAATCTGAATGTTTATATAAAAATTATATATGTATATATGAGTCTAATATATAAATATTATATATATAATTAGATATCTAAAATTATATATAAATCTGAATATGAGTCTAATATATTAGACTCAGATTCCAGGTTCAAATATTTCATGACACCCCCTCCATACCTGCACATATTTTCAAAGATTTGTTGAAGCAATTTTTGAGATATTTAATTTAGTTAAATATCTGCTCAATAGTGACTTGACTTATGTATTTTAGACACAAAATTATTGCAGCAACTCTTACTGTATCCTTCTGGGTTGAACTTGGAGATATTATCTCTACCATTGTCTAACACAAAGTGTTTGACTGTCATTGTAGGGAAGTTAAGTCTGCATTTGCCATGATTTTCACTAGATGGAAGAGGAGGACTTTGGTTAAATTCTACTGTGGAAAATATGGTTAACTTCAGAGTTGTTTGAGCATCTGTGCACAGAAAGAGCTATGGAAATTTGAAGTCATCTACATGTGTTTCAAGAGTCATGCTAAGGGATGGCCACTGTTGTTGAAACTAGCTTATTAGTCTGGATATGTTGCTGATCCATGTGGTCTGGGGACCAGCACACATCAGCACATTTGCCTTTGGACATAGAGCTTTCAAGGGCAGCTTTCTGATATCCAATCCTCTGAGAAGATTGGAACTTGAGAAACTTCAGGACCAAACCGGTGAAATCACTTCCCTCCCCAACCCATGCACTAAAACCTGCAGACCCACCAACAAGCACAGGGCCCTGAGTTCAATCCCCAGCACTGAAATAAATAAATAAATAAATAAATAAATAAATAAATAAATAAATAAATAAATAAATAAATCTGTAGACCCTGCCTGCTTTTAAGGTTGCCTATTTCATTTTTTATAAGCCACTATCATCTGGCAATGTTAAAATGAATCTAGTAGCTGCCTAGATCTAGGTGCCCTGACATTTTCTACATTGATATCTTTCTAGTACCTTCAATCAGACATTTAAAAATGTTTTCTACTACTAAATTTTGCTTTCAGCAATAAAAGAGTTCATAGAAATTACTTAGACTCTTAACCAAGAGACTGCAATGCTTTGTAAAATGCATCCTTGTAAACTAGACAGGGTTGTGGATATATGTTTTATCATCATTAACATATAGCATTTAATAATAATATTTTGTAATAAACTATATTAATTTCCTTACTTTTTAATTCCGTGGCTTAGTTTTAGGCTCTGTTGTTAGTTTTTTTATTTTATACTAGTCAAAACATTTAACATTAGGGGTTGAGGATTTAATTCAAGTGGTAGAGTGCTTGCCTAGCAAGCACAAGGCCCTGAGTTTGATTCCCAGGACCACATCCCCATCTTAACATTAGACCTACTCTAAAATTAAATACTGTAATTTGTAAATGTACGATATATTTTATTATAAGTATAATGTTACAGTAGCTCTCCAGAGCTCATTCATTATGTTTGATGGAAACTTTTTATACATTTATTGGCAAACACAACTTACATCTCCCTACAGACCTTGTCAACCAAAATTTTATTCCTTGATTCTGTGAATTTAACTTATTTAGATACTTCATGTAAATGAAATCATGTAGTATTTATCTTTCTGTAAATGATTTTTGTGCTTAGCGTAATGTCTCCCATGCTCATTCATGTCATATTGCAATTTTCTTTTTGTAAAGGGCTGAATAATATTCTATTATATGTGTCATGTTTTCTGTTTCCATTTAGATATCGATAGACAATTGCTTTGTTTTCACAAACACAGAAAGAGTAAAATGATAGTGAATAATCAACACATTTCCATAATATCTCTCAATATCAATGGCCTCAACTCTCCAATTAAAAGACAGAGATTGGAAGACTGGGTCAAAAACCAGAATCCTACAGTTCATTGCATTTAAGAAACTCATCTTAGAAACTCCAAAAGATATTCATAGGCTAAAACTCAAAGTGTGAAAAACAGTATTTCATGCACTAGGACCCCCAAAATAAACAGGGGTAGCAATTTTAATCTGAGACAGGGTAAACCTCAAGCTAAAACTGATTAGGAGAGACAAAGAAGGTCACTCAAAACTACTTAATGGAACAACTCAACAAGAAGTAAAAATAAGGGTTGGAGATTTAGTCCAGTAGTTAGAGTGCTCACCTTGCAAGCACAAGGCCCTGCGTTCCATCCCCAGCAGCGCCCCCACCACAAAAAGAAGTAAAAATAATTATAACTACTTATGCAACATATACTGGTGTACCTATCTTCATAAGACAAATACTAATGAACATAAAAGATCAAATAAATACTAACACAATCTCCCGACATGTAGTATCAGACCACTGTACAATAAATTAGAAATCAGTAACAGAAGAAACAATGGGAAAAGTCCAGGAAGCTCCAGGAAAATTAACACACTCATAAACAATGAATGGGTCACAGAAGAAATCAAGGAAAAAAATTTAAAAATTTCTGTAAGCTAGTGGCAATGCCTGTACAAGTCATTAGAACCTCTGGGCACTATGAAAACTGTCTTAACTGGGAAGTGACTCCTTTGTTTTTCTTTTCTTATCTTTTTTGTTGTTGTTGTTTATCCATGGACCTTCCTTGGTGTTTCCATCTGGGTTTTTAGCTTTATTGATTTCATCCTTTCTGTCTAGGATATTTTTGAGTATTTTCTGGAGTGCTCATTTTGTAGTTACATAGCTCTTGAGCTTATCTTTTTCATGAAATGTTACTATTTCTCTATTTTGAGGGAAAGTCTTGCTGGGTATGTTAATCTCAGCTGGAAGTTATTTGTTCTTAGGGCTTGAACTACTTCATTCCAAGCTCTTCTGGCCTTTATGTTTTGTGTTGAGAAGTCTACTGTGACTGTAATGGGTTCACCTGTGTATGTGATCATTTTGTTTTTCTCTGACTGCTTTTAAAGTTCTGCCTGGTTTGTTTTGTTTTGTTTTGTTTTGTTTTGTTTTGTTTTGTTTGGTTTGGTCCTTGGCTGTCTAGCAGTCTAAAAGGTTATAGCTTGATGACCTTCTTTTGTGACCACAGTTGTTTGGTGCTCTGGTCACCTTGCTTACTTGTATGTTTCATATTTGGGAAATTTTCTGCTATAATTTCTTTAAATAGATTACTAATTTCATCTGTGTTATCTTTTAGCTTTTCTCTAACTAAAATTAGCTTTAGGTTGGTCTTTTTAGTGTTATCTATTATTTGCTGGATGGTCTTTTCTTGTTCTCTTATTTTTGGGGGCTTTTCTGAGTACATATTCATAATTTACCATTTTTGTCCTTAACTTCAGATACTGTCTTCACATTGGTCATTTCTGCATTATATGAATTGTATACAATTTTTTACTTCAGGGTATTTCTGTCTGATGTATTTTTTGGAGGATTCTAAATCTCTGGTGAATTTATTATTCATATTTTGATCAATTTAGTCAATTCTTCCAATTTTTTACTTAATTTCCCCATGTCCACTTTGGGTAGTTTGAATGATATTTTTATGAAATTTTGGTTCACCTCCTCTTGGAACTCCTCTAATTTTTTCATCTTTTCTATAACCTTTTTGTAAGCTTCCACTACTTTATATATAATTTCCTCTCCATTTGTGCCCCCTACATATGCCTTAGGAGAGTTAGGAGTCTTTGAGTGTCTTCTGTTCCCTTGATTTTACAAATTCCTTTGTGCACAAATATTTTATGGTTTATAAGTCCCAGAGAATCCAGATATTGCACAGAGATAAGTACAGTGATACTTCATTTCACAAACTTAATTCATTCCATGATTCTGGTCATGAACCAAATTGGTCATGAGCCGAATCAAATTTCCCCATAAGGTTCGATTTAAATTAGGTTAAACCATTCTGATCCCTATGAATGTAGTTGCTAACTGATTTTGGTCACCAACCAAACCAAAATTTCCTATAACGTTCAATGTAAATAAGGTTAATCCATTCTGAACCATACGTATTTCTTTAACCATGAAAATATGAAACAAAGTTCAGTACAGCAGAATATGAAGAGAGAAAACTTTAACATTGCTTAAGGTAACTTGTGGTATAGAGGACAGGATGGTGGGTGGGGAGGAGATTGTTTGGAGGGGGAATCCCTCTCTATAAGGATATCAGGGATATCTTCAGGGGTTTCCTCTCTTCATTGTCTCTTAGCTGCAGGGTCAATTTTGATGAAGGATCTGTCTAAAGTCACTTGTTTTCTCCTGCGCTGCATAACCCTCTGGAAATGAGTGACCATGTTATTTTTCATCAGATTCAACAACCTGTTCATTACAGTTATGTCGCGATGGTGCGTCTCAAAGAAATCCTGGCACTCAATCCATTTTTCCATGATGGACTTTATCACATCACAGTAACCTCCTCCCTGTCTTCCTCTTCCTCATGGGAGTGCTCCTCCTCAAGCATCTTCTGTTGCTCACTCTGGAGTTCGGCAAGTTCTTCCATCATCGTTTCCTCTTTATGGTCCTCAACAAGTTCCTCTATGTCTCTACCATCAAAGTTCAATACTTTTGCTCATGGACAAAAATCTCCTCCGCTACACATGCATCAGACTCTTCAAACTCACCTTCAATGACACGTTCTGACCACAGTTTCCTCTAGGCTGAGTTTAAGGTCCAGTATGTGATATCTTCCCAGGCTTTGCCAATGATGTCGACAGAGTGGAGGACGTTGAAATTTTTCTTCCAGAACTCTTTTAGAGTCAAAGATGTCTCTTCAGTGACATTAAAACACCTAGTGAAAGAACGCCTTTGTATACAGCTTCTTGAAGTTGCAAATCACTTCCTGCAGAAGAGGTGCCCTGTTGGAGGGGAGGAGAGCAACCTTTATGAATTCATACTCAGTATCCACATCATCCATTAAGGCTGGAGGTTGACAGGGTGTTGTCTGTCAGAAGTCACCTTTCAGGCATTTAGTTGTCAGAAAGAAATATCTTAATAGTGGGTACAAACACCTCGTGCAGCCTTTCCATGAACAATTGCCTTGTGACCCAAGCATTCCCATTGGACCTCCACATGACAGGCAGTCTGGCCTTGTTCACATTCTGTTCCTTGAATGCATGAGGGGTCTGGGAATTGTATACCAGTAGTGGCTTCATTTTCAGATTGGCACTCATGTTCACACACACCAAAACTGTCAATTTGTCCTTCCTGGGCTTGTGCCCCAGCAGTGCCTTTTCCTCCTCTGTGATATAGGTTCTGTTCACTATCTTCTTCCAGAAGAGCCATTTCATTGCAATTGAACACTTGTTGAGCAATGTGTGCTTCTGCTTTCATGAATTCCGCAAATTCTTTCCTGTAGGTTGCTGCAGTGACACTTTCAGAACGGGAAGCCTCACTGTGTCTTTTCACACTGTGGATGACATTCTCTTGAGGAATTTATCAAACCACCCTCTACCGGCTTTTAATCCATCACTTGTTGCACCTGTAGAGGGGTCTTCTTGCAGCAAATTGCTGTGCAATTTCCTGGCTTTCTCACAGATCATAACTTCATTAATGCTATTGCCTGCCAGCTCTTTCTCATTCAACCACACCAACAAAAGTTCTTCCACCTCTTCCAGTACTTGTGTCTTCCTCTTGGTTCACATTTTTACTCCTCTTGCCACATCAGCTCCTTCGATGGCACCTTTAGTCCTGAAAGTAGTTGGGATTGTTGACTTTGCCCTCTTGCATTCCAACGTCAGATCAGTCCTACTAATATCATGCTTATGCTTTTCTACAATTTCCTTCTTCATTTCAATGGTTATTTTCATCAAGAACATCTCCTTACCATTATTTCTTTGCACTTTCTTGTTACCTTCATTATTGGTCTACAGTTCTTGTCACCTTCATTACCACTCTGTACATTCTTGTTACCTTCTTTACTGCTCTGCAAATTCTTTTTACAATCTGTTCTAAACTTTCTTTGGAGCCATGCTGGATTGAATAATACTGTATAATACTGTAAGTGCCAAAAGGCACATAAAAAGTCTTCACAGCAAGTGTGCACAATTCTTTCTATGACCCCAATCTTGATTAGAGGAAGGCACAACCATGTGTCAGAGTGGGGAAGATGGCCAGCATCATGTTCATCACCTGATATGGAGTTTGTGAACAGAGCCAAAATTTTTCTGAGCGCTTCTTTTTATGAATGGAATTGTTCATGAACAGAAGCATTTGTGAACCAATTCATTCCTCCTGTTGCTGTGTGCTGAGGTGACCACGGGAATATGGGCAAGGTTGGGTGGGAGCGGGGCCTGCAGTCGGTTCTGGAGTCCTTGCTGACCGGGTGCACGGGCCCCAGCTAGGGATGAGGTACTTGGTCAGGGTCCTTCCTGGCTCAGCATGTTATTTAAGATGTTTTCCAGTCACTCTGGAAAAAGCATTTAACTTTTCATTCACATTTTAAAAATTTGTTTTCTGACATACAGTGGTTGCCTCGCGTGTTGGGGCACACCTATAATCCTGGCACTTGGGAAGCCGAGGTAGGAGGATTGCTGCAAGTTTGAGGCCTACCTGGGCTACATAGTGAGTTTAAGGCTGGCCTGAACTACATAGCAAGACCCTGTAAAAACAAACAAACAAACAAACAAAAACAACAACAACAACAACAAAGCATACAGTGGTACCTGAGATCATGAACTTTTTTGTTTGCAAACAATTTGGTTCACAAACAAAAGTGTTTGGCAAAATTTTGTTTCTGTTTGCAAACTCTACATGAGGTGACAAACAAGACCGTGGCCATCTTTCCTGCACAAACACAAATGTGGCCTTCTTTTCCAAAACTGGAACAAATTAAGATGGTGAATTGAGGTAGTACTGTATATAATATAGTAATTTTTTATGATACATATAATGTAGAATTTAATTTATTCCACTGCAAAGATTTTAGCCTGTAGAGTTTTCTCTCTCCAGAGATTGTTCAGTACCAATGGTTTATAATCTCTACAACATTTTGAGTTTTAACATGAGTCACTGATTAATACCTTGGCTAGTTTCCAGATACACAGGGTGCATAAATTTGATGTTATTGTGGCATTTAATCTTAATATACCCAAAAAATCTTAATATAATGTATTTGGAGAACATATTCTGTAATGTTTATTAAAGTTTAGTGAATTTCATTTTCTGACTAGCCAATTTTTCTCACTGTACAAAGTTGGCTTGAAAATAATGCCTATTTTTACAGTGCTGAGCAGTAATTTTACGTGATTGCTTTTGTTTAAGCATATTTTTTTTTATTCCACGACTTTTATTTTGAATCAGAGCTGAGGAGAGGACAAGACCCCAGAAGAAGAGTACATTTTTCATATGTTGTTGAATGGATATGAGACCGTTTTTGGAGAAAAGGGGAGAACATTTTATTATCTGATTTTTTGTGGATTGGAATTCATATAATTTACCTCCAAATAATTAAAACAAGACTTGAAAAGAGACAAAAATCATAGTATCCTGTATGTTACTACTAGTTCTTATATATCTTGTTTAATTAGATAGGAGACTGAAAACTTATACAAGAGGCAAGTCATTTTGAATTTAAATCACTAAAATAAAATGTAAGGAAGAGACTCCCACAGAAAATCTTCATTTGGAGAAAAATGTGTTTAAAATATTTTTTCTCTTTGAACATATGCATTTTAATCAGGACACTCATTGATAAAATTTATGGAAAATGTTCTAACTTGTTTTGTTTATTTTACGGTTTGTATATCCTGAATAACTTGAAAATCTTCAGGATTTGAAATAAAGAAACTTCATGTTGTAACACAGTAACGATATATAATTAATGTTTAGGCTTTGTGCTTTGGAATATATTCTGTACCACTTTCAGAAAGGTTTGCACACTTATGACTCCCTCAGTGAAGTTAAGAATAGCAGCCTGACACTAGAAGAAATGCAGATCGGGATTCAGGAACAGTAATATTTCTTTGAAAATATAATTGAGTGCACAAAGGTTATATTAGATCAGCAGGAGGTTAGTGTTCAGTGGGGCTGGCAAGGATTAAAACATGTACACTGAACATAATTACCATGCTGTGAAAATATAACATCTAATTTCCCATGGAAAACTATTTCATGAAACCATCCTACACATGATTAATGTCTGTAGACGATAGCGTTCTGCCATTGTATGTTAAAAGATTTAAAGATAAAATAATAATGGGGAAAGTGCTTTGGAAAAATCACAAGGCTGATTTTTATTGCACTCTGGATGGAAGCCCTAGATAATATGACTAATGTTTCATAGTTTAATACTGCAGATTTAAGAAAATGGGAAGTCAAAATGAAGTGAACTGACTAAATTTTATCTAAAAACAGCCACCTTAGTACTAATTAGTTCTACTTTTTTTTTTTTTTTGGTCTGAAATTGTAGGTTGATGCTTAAAAGGAATAAGGAATAATTTATTCATTTATTACAAAATCTTTACTGCATAGTTTCTGTGGGAAAATGTTTTTTAAATATACAGTATACAGATTCATGGAATGTATCATGTACTCTTAAAGATTCCACAGACTAAAGTCTGAGTTTTGTTCTTGTATTGAATAATTCTGATCTGTATATTTTAGTTCTCTTCCTTCCAGGACACAGTACATTTGCACCATTCTAAAAGTAGGTGAGCAGAGGATGTTTGTCATACGTGTCCCACAGGTATTTTACAGTACTCCTTTTTCTACCATAAAGGATGAAAATGTAGATCTCGGGATCCCCAAAATTTGTGTCTGTAAGTGAGGACAGCACCAAACGTGTTTCACTTCTGAATCAATAAAAATCATCTAAATTCATCCGGATTAAAATAATGATTGTTACGTTACTATTGACAACATTTATCTACTTTGTCATTAAAAAGATTTACTAAGCATTCTGTTAAAACCATGATACTAATTACAATAAGTATCAGAGAGATAAAGTTGAATTGGAGAGTTCTTATCTTCAGGTTTATGATTAACTAAAAGGGTAGTTAGAAAACTAAATAGTGAAGTTACAGTTTCTCTGTTAGCAATTAGTAATCCATATAGCACGTAATCACGATCAAAGTGACTGCCTTCATTTCCATAGTTGAAGGATGATGCCTTAGCTGAAAGTTGGAATGTGGGCATGATTCTTCCACTGGTTTTGTTAGGAATGAAAGTAGAAAAAATGGCATCGTAGACAAGGGTGTTTCTGTTAGCAAATTCAAGACAAGTCTTGCAAAATGTTGCAGAAAATTCACGGATCTGAAAATAGTAGGAAAATTTCTGAGAAAAGAATGACAATTCAAAGCACATTTTAAGTAATAGTAGAAATTTAACCTTATGGTATTCTCTAGTTGGATGCTCTGAAAGAATTTATGCAGCAGGATACTTCAGAAGCAGGATGAGATTTGTATTTGAGAAAAGCTATTCTCAGTGAACAGTTTAAACTGGGCAACATAAGGCTCAGGAAACTGGCTTGAGAATATGTCACCAAATTAAAATGAGAGAGTGTGAATGTGGAGGGAGTGAAGATAATAGTGAAGGGAGAACATTTAAGAATCATATAAAGAAGGCAAAACCCTCATTAAAATGACAGTTTATTTTTATCGACCATGAAATCTCTTCTGGGCGTTGATCTAACTTCTTTACAAGATTTTTTTTATAACTAATCTTTATAATAGAATTAAGATTATGTGATAGGTAATCTCTTTTTTGACTCTTAACCAAGTTTATGTTTCTCTAATGAGACAGTTTAGCATTTCCAAATTTTGCATTCTACAGTCTTAAAAACTTCAGTTACTAGCATCAGAAACAAACAGGAAAAAAAAAATCATAAGAAGGTCTCAAAACACAAATAAATACCAAAGAAAACCACACACAGGCAAACGAAGGAGCTGCAAAAATCATAGAATTGGCTGTTCTGGGATTAGGCATCATTTGATCTTTAATCATATTCTCTTAATTTTAAAGTCTATATATGTTGTCGCCCTAAAAATGATAGCATTTTGTGGTTGGTTTAATAATAACATTATGTTTTAATTACCATAAAAATTCAAACAGGATGATAATTCAGGAAAAATTGTTACCCAGGTTTTAAAAAGAGCTTTATATTGAGATGATAATTGAAATAGACTTTTACAGATGACTAATATTTAAATAAGAAAAATTGTTGATGAGCTTATTGTACACATGATAAATTGTATAAATGTGAGTTTTTGTACTTGTGTGGAAGGAGTTTTGTAGTGAGGCAGAAAAATATTGAAATTATTAAAGGATTTTATACTACACTAGAACAAAAAATGTATATTCAATAGTACATACTAATAAGAATTAAAAGACCAGTATGAGATATTTAGATAAGATTATAAAATGTTTCAAAAACTACCTTTAATCAGATAATTGAAAATTAAATAACATATCTATATAACCATTGTTTTGAAATTATTATTATTTTTTTGGAAACAGGGTCTTACTATATAGTTCAGGCAATCTTGAACTCACTACATAGCCCAGCCTGGCTTCAAACTCTTGATGGTCCACTTACCTTGGCCTACAGTATGCTGGGATTACAGGTGTGTGCCACCAGACCACCCCCGATTCAAAATATTTTTAAGTAAATAATAAAAAATACAACAAAATGTTTATGACTCAGATAAAATAGCATTTGATGCAAAAATTTAAATACAAATGGTATTAGAAAAGAATAAAAATAAATATTGTCGAAACTATCACAATGAAATTTTGAAAAGGATCAAAATAAACAAATTAGTAGAAAGAAGAAAATAAAAGTAGCTGAAGAAGATAAACTATGAACAGAAAAATAATAAAGAAAATTAAAGCTAGTTTTTAGCATTAAAATTAACCAAGTTGTAGAAACACTAATCAAAAAGAAAAGAGAATATATAAGTCATCCTTATCAGAAATAAAATGAAACATCACCACAGAGAATAGAGAAAGAGCAAGAGAATGTAAAGACAGTTTATGCTGATACATTCAAATTTAAATGCATGCCCAAGTTCTTTTTAAAAAAAAACCTATAAAACCAAGATAAAATAGAAAATTGGAAGGGTCTTGTATCTATCAATGTAATTGAATCTGTTGATGAAATATTTCTGTAAAGAAAATTTCAACATCAGATGGTTTCACTGATAAATTTTATATGTGTATGTATATGTATGTGTGCATATATATATAATTTTTATGAAGTTTAATTCTTCATAATTGTCACATCTTAAAAGACATTAATTTGCCACCATCCTTATAGTAATACATTGAAGTTTAATAAGGTGCTCTTTTTGGAGGTATGCACTCTGATGTAATTCAAATGTGCCAGCCTTGAACTCAGTGTAGAGGCCGGGCTGGCTTTAAATTCAGCGGTGGCCCTCTCCCTCAGCTTCCTGAGTGTTAGGATTACAGGCTGGGGTATGTGTTGTATTATTTTTGCTAATACAATATTCTTACACATAAGTATGTTTTGTGTTACATAATATTATCTATAGTCACTGTACTGTGTAGTAGCACACCAAAACATCTCACTCCTAACTATAATGTAGTATCCAAGAATACTGCCTAAATTGGTAAAATACATGTCCTGGATGGTATACAATTATAAATAAGTATACCTTAGAAATAAATCCTCATTTACTCGTTTTTCCATGAGGAATTTTTATATTTGTTCATATTTGTTCTAACTCCACAAAATTGATTCCAATAGTCACTGTTGGTCCAATCAACTACTGAATTTGAATGTACATGATTGCCAAGTCCGAGCTCAGAAAAACAAAACTCAGAGGACCCAGTGTGATGTCTTCTGGAATTCAGATTGGAACAGGGGAAATTTGAAGATATTGTCATGCCCAGTAGGACTTTAGAAGTATTGATAATTTGGGAAAGCATATTTGAAAAAGTCCTATATATAGATATTTTATAGCCATTCTATAATGCTCACCAAGATGAAAAAGTTAGAAGTTAAAGCCACATAACATCACAATCCACTGTTTGAAATGTGACTTTAAGAATAACAACCCAAAATACTTACTGTTCTAGGGAAAAGTAAATCACGAAAACATAAAGTCAAGTGTTGAGGTCAGACTCTACACTGTGCTTGCTGCTGTTGGTAGGAAGGAGGCCAAAGCCAATTACTCTTTGAGCGAGGACCGTGTCAATCTGCCAGCCACAGCATGGTGTGTTGAAAACCTGCCTGCTAATGTCCAAACCCAGAAAATGAGAGGTAGAAAGGCCCAAGTTGACACACACAAGGAAAATTTCCACTGATGTCCAAAAGGCAGAGACGCTGACGTTTGTCATTATTCTAACGTTGATACGTCTTTAAGTTCGGCTCCCTCCGCTCTTTTTTCTCTACTAGCACTGATACTTAGTTTTGATATAACAAGAAAAAAATTACTCTATTTTAAATGTGAAACATAAATGTATATATGTATAATCCAAATCAAGATAATATGGGCATTAACATTGTAGTTTCTCTGAAGGAAACCTCATAATTCACAGAAAATCGCCATATGAAACACAGTATAGTTTTTGTGTCAGGTTTATTTCTTCTATTTCGAAGCAAAATAAAATATCAAATATTCTGTCATTTCAGAAGTTCAACACCCAGTGAACTCAAGGTGTAACTGGGAACTTCCAAGTTATAAATATAAAATGGTTTTAGAGGGAAATAAATATTTCCTTGTTAAAAACACCCGTAAGGAATTTTGAGTCTTATAACTGATGCTAATCTTTCATGCAGCAGGAAGGCTAGCTACCTTCTTGGCTCAGGTGTTTATTTTGAAGGTAATTTCAATTGTGCATTTTGTATAACTTCATTAGCCATTGTAAACAAATCTGGATCTGATTTCCAGTTATAGGACACTGGACTATCCCTAAACCGCTTAAGCCTCAGTGTACTTCAGAAGGATGCTGTGGTGTTATTCACTTTCAAATACTCCCTACTTGTCTAGCATAGCTGTCCATCTGCCATGTCTGCTCTTTCTCTCTTCTCTCTCACTATGTCTTTCTCTTTTGCCTTGTTGGGCCCAAGATTCTATTTGTATGAAGAATACTTGTGTTACTATTTGTGGGCAGCTGCACAATCTAGTTCGTGTACTGTTTAGTACTTTAGGGAGAAGTAATTCCTGGCTCCATGTATGCTGCTAGAAATAACAATGGAGAGCAGCTTGCTACACTTTGTCTTTTTCAAAACTCATGTTGAAATTTAGCCCCCATATGACATATAAAAATGTAGAGTAGGTAAGACCTTCGAAAGGTGATTAGGGACCTGTTTTCATAAATGGATTAACAATTTCATGTGATTAATGGGTTATCCAGACAGTTAGTCTGCTATGAAAGCCTGTTTCACGAGATTTCTCCTGTGCTCCGTCTTGCCATGTGATGCCCCTCACAGCCTTGACCTCTGCTTCATAAAATACTCAGTGTATGTTTTTCTGTTATTAAGCAACTAAAAAATGGACTAAGATAATACATCGGCGCAAACACTAACTTTCCAAACTGAGACATAAATGTTTACAATTACCATCATTATTAAAGTTTCAAGGTTAAGGAGAATCCAAAAGTGTCAAAGTAAAAATGATAAATTCTAAACTTATGTACGGCATTAAGTATGTGCCAGTCACTGCACTAAGCATGTTTCTTTCCTCTCTGAATTTATATAATAATTTATATGTATTCCTTTTATGGTCATTATATTAGCTTGCCCTGCTTCCTGGTTTTATATGTCTCTGATCTCCGTAATTGGAAGATGAGCTTTTTAAAACATATGGCTTACTCAGATTGAAAGGTGCTTTGGAATCGACCACAATGTATGGTAACCGGAAGTCATGCGATAAATATTTGACCAAATTGAATTGCAAACCATAGTTGCCTCATTCCCATGGAGGAAGTAACATAGGTCACACAACAGCATGAAATTCCTGTGACTGAATTTTTCTGGATGAATATTAAGACCCATTCACTTTCATTATCAGATGGGCAGGTGGTGGAATCATTAGACTGATTTTCAAGTTGTGGGTTCAGCTGTACTTTTGAGTGGTCACCAATGCAATTTACTTTGGGTAGCTGTGTTGAAATGCCTTATGGTATGACACGTATCCTCAAAGAAATGTTCACTAAAAGCAATGGAGAGAAGAAAATGACTTCAACTTTCTTCTTGTTATTTTCCATAGCATATATTTTAAGTGCGGCTATTGGGAGGTCAATCTGGTATGCAGAAGTATCATTTTCATGTTTTTAAATATTGACTTTGGAAAAGATACATATTCAAATAACCTGTAAAATAGACTTAATTGTCAAGTATTATTAAAAATAAATAAACAACAAGCCAAGCCAGAAACAATCTCTTGGGGACTTTGCAGGTTTAATAAGCCTTCCATGAGGTAAGTTTGAGGTGGCAAGGTGGCTAGATAGTACTTTGGCAATTTCTACTTCATGTTTTAAAACCATATAATTTA
Organism: Hystrix cristata; assembly: GCA_004026905.1. Classification (NCBI taxonomy): domain Eukaryota; kingdom Metazoa; phylum Chordata; class Mammalia; order Rodentia; family Hystricidae; genus Hystrix; species Hystrix cristata. The sequence continues at coordinate 17,608 of PVJO010006570.1, read as the reverse complement.
ATGAATAAACCACAGATATAAAATTATTTTATTCTTATTTTTAAATGATAAACAACAAAAGTAGGTATCATAGTAAATGTCTCATTATGTATCTCTTGTAACAACATGGTTTATAGATTTATCTCCAGTTTCAGATAAGCTTTTTCTTGCATTTTTAAAATTAACACACTATATATTATTTAGGAAACCGTAGTTTGTGTCAGCCTCTAATTTAAGCCTAAATTTCTGAAACCTATGACATAATTGCTTTTTCATGTAATATAAATGTTTTAATATCAATACAGGCTGGGGATTTAGCTCAGTGGTTAGAGTGCTTGCTTAGCAAGCACAAGGCCTTGAGTTCAATTTCGGGAACACTTTCCCCACAAAAAATAATCAATACAGATGTGTCTTTTTCATAGCATAATGGCAACTGTATCTGCACCGAACAATCTTACATTAAACAAAATCTAGGGAGGCACAGACTCTACATTTAACTACCAACAAGAGAATTTGCATTGTTTAAAAGTATAGCCTATCCTTTACATTTGTGAATTCCATATCTGAAAATGTTCCTACTTGCTAATTGTACCTGCAACTCCAAAATTAATACACGTGGCACTTTTGCAATTGTTCATGGATGTGTGAGGAGTGAAAAACCTAAAATGACCTGATGGGCATGGGTACCTTCCCAGCTGAGAATGAACAAGGTAGAACTCTGTCTTCTTTTTTTTTCACATTGTAATCAAGTGTTCTCTTCCTGGCTTATTTAGTACAAATTCTTTTACATTTTAATGAGTTTTGTTGATGATCTTGTTATTTAAAATGACTCCAGACAGAGTGTGAAGAAATGCTGTCTGGTATTTCCCTGTGCAAGAAGGTTATGCTGTGCCTTGTGGAGAATGTCTTTGTTTACATATGACTCATATGCTATTGGTTGTAAAGCAACAATGTATATTAAATAAGCTATGTTTAAACAAACACATGTAAAACAAAGTTGCGTACTGATGGGTTGACAAAAATATTGTGACCAAAGTCTTACAAGAATCTAATCCTGTATTTTACGTAAGAGCAATGTTTTGGTATTCACTAATTCAGTGTTTTCAATAACTCTATAGAATACAAACACTAACAATAATAAGAATGAGCTTTATTTTATGAGTTTATCTCCTCCCTCTGATTAGTGAGTATAAAATTGATGCTGTACTTACTTTATTTCTAATCTTTAGCTTCAGTGCATAACTATGATATTTTTCTCTCTTTCCTTAAGTAATAATAGACATATTCTGTGCCAAGCACGTTGGATTTGGTAGCTCATTTTATGTCATCATCACAATACAAGGTACCTCAGTTCATGAGCTTAATTCGTTCCACGTTTCTGGGCAGGATGGACACGGTCCTGTTCATCACCTGATTCAGAGTTCACCAGTAGAAGGAAAATTTTGCTGAGCACTTCTGTTCATGAACTGAATTGTTGGAGAATAGACGTGTTCATGAGGAGAAGCATTATTGTAATTGCATGGATAAAAATTATTGAACTTCTTTTATATATTAACAATATTAGGCTCACATCCAATTACCACAGTTTAAGATTGAATAGTAATATCTCATAATATACCTTGTAGATCATGGTGTGAAGAAATTGGCATTCTTCAGAATTAGTAGATTATGAAATGTTCCTACACAAACACGGAGACATGTACACATACATAAGCAACCATGCAGATACACAGAATCCCACACGTAGAAGGCATTATCCAAGCTTAACTAATTTTCCTGACTTATAAATGGTATATAATAACTATGAAAATGTCTGATGATGAAAGAAAAAAATTCTTGGAATGTATAATGGATCATTAGGCTTTACCAAGCAAAAAAGTACTAATTGAAACTCTAAAGAATTAATAATACTGTATTAACACTATGAGATACAAACATATATTCATCAACTTTGTCTTTAAGCATGTGATTTCCTAATAGCACACTATCTTAGTTTAATCTATGCTACTATACCAAAATACCTGTGTACCTTGTGAAAGAAAGAGGTTTAAAGTGGCTAATGGCTTTAGAGAACCAAGAGCATGGCACTGACTGCAAATTTTGGTGGTGGCTTCTTGTCGCATAGTGACACATGGCCAGGTGTGGTTGAGAGTGACAAGTCATAGTGTGAGGGAGGAAGCAAGAGATCCAGGACGCTTACTCTTAATCCGACCCGCTCTTGGGGTAACACATCCATTCCTGTGAGCCAAAAACCCATTCTTGAGAGACAGGCATTATTAAGCCCTTCTAAGGGTGGTGCCTCCATGACACGGTTACTTCTCTTAAAGTCCTAACACCTCGATATCATTGCATCGGGAAACACACCTCTAGTACGTGAACATCTAGCACACATATACAAAGAAAGTAGCAAAAGGAAAGCATGGTGATTTCAGTCAACACTGCTACATGTTTGGTCATTTGGGAACATGGGATTAGGTTACTGGATTTTTCTTATTTATCTCCTTGATTTAAACTAGTTAACTTTAAGCTCTAAATAACTGTAAGTTATACCATTCCATAAGGTAAGCTGACCACTATAACTTACCATTAAGTTATTTTATTTTTGCTGAATTCACCTCTGTTTACTACACAGTCTACATCGCATTTATTACAATCTATCCATCTAAATGGACAAAGAAATGCCTAGCAGAGTATTAAAGTACAGCTTCGGGTGTGTCTGTGGATGATCTTTAGTCTGTAGGTCGTCAGACTGAGAGAAGACCCACCTTGGAGGTCAACGACACCAACTGTGGGGGATTTATTATTGTGGCCAACTTGAGTGGGAACACCAACTGCCCGGTGCAGTTCTGGGCATAGAGGATCCACTTGAAGGTTATTGCCAACACAACGTAAAGGAGAACGGGAGCAGAAGATAGCAGCTAGCTGCTTCCCAGGAGAAGTTCTGTTGCGGCTGGTTTCCCTGAATGAACTCAGCTGTTCTCATCGCAGAAGGAGCTCGGGGCCCTGCTGTCATCGGGGATGGCTGGTGTTTGCTTCGGGGGAACACTGGTCTTCATCTCCGCTGTGAGTGTCATACCCTGGCTCCAATATAGATTTCTTCAGCCTTTTAAGCCATGTAGACATAGACAGTGCCGTGGGCTCCCAGCTCTTGATTGCATCTTTCAGGTTTCCAGCACATAGATATTCTGCACTCTTCCTGCATTTGGCTAGTGTGTGTGTGAATATTGTAACTTGTACTTGTCCTGTGTTAAATCTGCTCTCTTGGAAATCATTGACTGTGGAAAAGTAACTAACACACCAACCAATATGCTTATAGCATAGCTGGAATAAGAAGGGGAAGAAGAAAGAAGTGCTCCTGTTTGGAAAAGCTCCAGTGTTTGCCACAACCTCTGGACATCAGTCTCCAGTTTCTTCAGGCTTCCAAGCAAGACTCTCACTAGCAGCTCTACTATGAGCTTCCAGGCCTTCAACCTAGGACTGGTGATGCATCCTTGATCCGATCCTTCTTGTCCTGTGGCTTTCATCTTCTTGGGATAGTCAGTTCCCGAATTCTATGGCTTTCCAGAGGTCAGAGCTCAGAGGCCATTATGCACTCTCCTGCCTTTGCTCCTATAAGCCTACCTAATTAATCCCCTTATATAATTATACATATACTTTCTATTGATTCTGTTTACCCTAGCGAGCCGTAACTAATACAGTCTTTTTAAGTGAGTTCCCTCTAAATTGCTGAATCCTGGCTGCCATACTGTTGTGTACTATGTGTCATTTCACATTGCAGGCAACCTTGGTTCACTCAATTTTCCAGGTTCTACATACTCCATGGAACTTTGTTTTTGTTTTGTTTTGTTTTGTTTTTTTGTTCAACATCTATAAGATATGTTTGTGTTCTAACCAATGAGTTTTTTGTCTCTACATTATTTAGCCTTCATAAAAGTGTTGTCTCCTCTCTTATAGTCTTGTATATTAACCAAACAAATCTACAAATACGAGAGAAAAACAACCTCTCAAACCCACAAACCCACATATTCACTGTCAGGATAAAGGACATTCACAAACTCATCTGGAAGTAGACAGTGCTCTTTAATAATCTTTTTCCTTCAAAAAATCTTTAATGTTTCTTTATAAAGCTGATGTAGGGTAAAGATTTTAAAGAGTTTTTTTTGGTCTATCTCCTCACTAGAACTTTCTTTAGAGGTAATAATGGTAGTGTGTCTGGGGATGGGACAATTGTTACCTCTTGTTCTTGGATTTGATCTTTGAAAAATATGTATACATAGCAAGAAAGTTTAGTGTATATAGATGAGGTAAACTTAATATTCTGGTATATTAATTTCTTCTCTGAAAAACTAGAATTACAATGTTATCTTTATTCCATGTGGCCTTTTTTAGGGCAAAATTGAGTGTTTGCTCAGTGAAAGCATTCTCCCATTGCAAGTTGCATAGACTGGACTAAAAATAAACTCTGAAACGAAAAGTGATTTTGCACATTTGAGCCATCTGGACAAAAACTGCATTGGCCACATATTTTTTTTCAAGATAATTAGGTAATATATGCTGAGTAAGAAATCTACTCTCACCTCTGTTTGTAGCGAGAGATATATCATTCTTCCCTAAGATACATACGATACTAAATCTTGTCTATAGTTATCCAGCTCTGCAGTATCCCTGAAGGAGAAAAAGTGTGGTTAGTAACTGGACCCTCCTAAGGCCAGAATGGATTATGTTCATAATATTGGTGTTAGAGCTTCAAACCTTACAGTGTGAGCCCGATATACCAAGTGGGTATTGTTTATTTAAGTCGTTATTGCTCATGAAATGCAAGATAGAACCTGGTGGACTCTTACCTGAACAGTTCCTCAAAAACATATCTGAGAAAAGCAGGAAATTAAATTCCATCAGCACGTGAAGAAATGTATCAGAGCTTATATGGTTACATTTATCAGAGGGAAAAACATAGAGGCACAATTTCATTTTTATCCAGGTTATTCCCAGCAGGTAATTTGGGGGACTTCCTTCAACTATTAGAATAAATAGGCTTCCTTTGCTTTCCTTAGATGTTATCCTGGAAGTAGAACAGTATAGGATAATGGTCTTTGTGACTAAGTGATTCCTACTATTCTAAAATTTGTTTTTACCTTAAAGAAATTGAAACTGTATAGGAGAAGTTAACACATTTGTTTTGATGATGGCCTCGAGCTAAAGTTTTAGAAGGAATTTTCAATTGCACAAGAAATTGCTTTCTGAGGATATTAACTATTAAGAGAAGTGGAAGTTTCAAACTACCTGCTCTTTATACAGTTGAGATCTAAAGACCTTTTTTGTTTATTTTTGTTTAGTTTTGTTTAATACATATGTTCCAGGTAAGCAAATACCCTTCACTAAGGAAACTATTATTAACATGGATGTGTGTTGTTATGTAGGTTGGCAAGATATTTCTATTTGATCCCTAGGGGAAAGAAAGACTAACAAATGTTGTGGAGTCATCCGGTGGTTATATTCCTAGAGCAGAAAAGAGAATGCATCACTATATCCCTTTTTCCCTTTCAAGAGTACAGAAAGTGTCTGAGGAACACAAATGTTCTTGGAAGCTTCAGGGAAACAGAAAATTAGCAGTGCTCTTATCTTTGCTTACAGGCTTCATTTTTGTACAGATTGGTGACTTCTAAAACATTGATCCTAATGAATTGTGTACAGACATTCCTTATTCTACTTTCGCATTGCCATTTTCATGTCAATAAAACAGACAGTTGAGCACAATTAGTTATTTGGCAAAACTGTAAATATGGTCAGTTATTTCTCTGGTAGCTTACTTTCACATTGCTTAGAGGGAATCATAGAAGCAGCTCAGTAGAAAAGCTTTAATAGGATTTAGTTCTTACTTTTTTCCTGGCAGATTGATAACTTCTCATTTACCGATTTTCTCATTTTAATTTATATATTGCTAATTGCATAACTTAGAAGTGAATTTGCAATGCTGAGTGGCTGATCTTTTATATTTCAATTATGTGTGTTTGTGTCAATGAAAAACAAAGCTTATTTCAAACTTGATAATAGAACAAGTTTAGGAAAAATACAATTTAGATAGCAAATATTTCTCAGCCTTTGCTTAGATTATTCTGTAAGAAAGGAAGGTGTTAATCTGCTTGATAAAGGACAATGCTTATACAGATGCCAATTCTTCCAAAATCTTTGCTTCCTCATGCAATACTGGATCAATCAATAACTACTTGTTACTAGTTGTTACTAGAAATAATGAAAGGCGTGTTCGAATAGAGTTTGTATACCATTTCTCTTACTAAAGTGAGAGGGCTTTAAAACATTATGAATTATACTGGTTGCTGATCGTTATGCTGATCCTTAGTATGCTGAGCATTAGGAACCATAAACCACTTTTGTTCTGATTGTCTCACTTATCTGTGCCAAAGCAATCTCCTTTTCTTAAGCAAGAAATTATTTTATGTCATTTAAATGCTCTTATTTGAACACAAAAAGAAAGCACTTTCCAGCCTCCATCCAGTTCTGACTAGCAGATTTGGGTGCTTCAAATACAAGCTTAACTTCTGCATTAAAACACTTTGGCTTACTGTTGGCAATAGCATAATTTTTGCTAATCTCACCACAATCTTCTATAAATTTGATTGTTAGTCAATCCCAGCACAAGCTCAGCAATACTTCTATGTCACAAGTAATTCCAAGGGCAGCATGATTATGGGAAGCAGAAGCATCAGGGTTCCCAAGGTAGACATCATAAATCATTTAAAAAATACAAGTTGTAAAATATAACATTGAGCTATCTTTTCAGAGACAAGCTTATGTGCTCTCTCAACTCTGTTTTAACTACTTCTTCCTCAACACACAAACTATAATCTCTTTTGTCTTTCCTTGTAGTCATGTTAGAGCCAAGTAACTGGGTGCTGGTCAAAGGAATTGGGAAGGATCGCTACCTAAGTTTGTCTTCTAAAATGTCCTCCAGGGTCTTTCATGTTTTTCTTGCATTTCTCCACCAGTGCTATTTAGCTATCAGTGATGATGTAGTTACAACACATGAGAAATCCCTGCCAGTCTTGTTTATTCAAGGGCTAGGCGGAGCAACTCTGTGCTGTCTTTTCCATCAAGTGGATCCATCATGCAGGCATTAACTGTACTTCTGCTTAGTTAAATCTCCAAAATGGAGACTTAATTTGGTGCTACAGCATAGGTTAGCGATGCTAGCACTTATATAGGAAGGCAGAATTCCCCGGTTAATCACAGTTTTCAAACCCAATGTGCAGCAGAATAAAGAACCATGTGGAGAATACTACTGTATTTCAATTGCAATGATTGCTGTAGAGATCACATAAGCACTTTTAAGAGTGTGTTAACTGGCTTTGTTTGTTGTTGTTAGTACTATGGCTTCATCTTTTATGTTATTCTCTGAAATAAAAGAAGAAGGTTGAAATCTAACAACAGCTGCCTTATTTGTTTAGATTTTCTGGTTTGAGACAGTGTTCCTGAACGTATCTTTATTCATCGATAGAAAAAGTCCTTCTTTTTTACTTTCTCAAATGACTGCCTGCATTTAATCAAATCTAACACATCTTGGCTTTTCCTCTCTACATCCTGAAGCCTTTTGTTTGTTTGCTTTGCTTTGCTTTGAAGTGACCTGAGAAAGTCATATGTTTGATAGTGTAAGTAAATTACCAGAAATGGCATGCGATTGACTTTATATGTATATATGTTTGTTTTCAGATTGAATGATTCTAAAATTTTCATTACAGGTGCTAACTTCAGAATTAACAATCTCATGAATTATGTCTTTTGTTTATCTAATCACCGTGATCTCAGTCAATTGCCAAACTGGCTCAATATCAGTATGTTGAAGCGAACACTTACAACATTCCCCAGAAAAGCTGTGAATGTAGAGATACCAAAGTAAGCAACTAAGTGATATATGACAAAGCATTGTACGAATAAAATAGGTTGGAACAGATAAGAGACTGGATTCGTCAGAAACCTAGTATTAGTTTGAAATGGTACTTATGCTATGGCTAGCTATAAATAAAATGTCTGGAATAACATATCTTTACTACTTTATGTCAAAATATTATAATGTGGTACAAAGGTTGCCCAGAGAGCAGGAAAATATGTCAACTCATAAACTTATCCTCAACAAATAAGTTGCTACAAGACTGATTTAATAATGCTTGTCATATTTCAATAGGAGTTTAAACCATTTGGGGAAATTTAATGACGTGCATAGATATAACTTTTTATCAGCACCAACCATAACTTTTTATTTTTTAATCATGGTGTTTTTTGCCTTCTTCACACTATTTTCTACTGTACCACAAAGCATCAAATGATGCTGAAAGGAGTTGTTTGTGAACTCAATGTTTGCATACCCACATTGGTGGTATTAGGGGTTTGGATCATTTGTAGGCAATTATGTTTAGATGAGGTTGGAGCCATTTTGATGGAATCAATGGTGTTAGCAGAAGAGGAAGAGACGCTAGTGCTTCCTCTCTCTGTTCCATGTGAGGATAAAACAAGAACGTACATCTACAAGCCAGAAGGAGAGAAGGAACTGAATGAATCATACACCATGTAGGTCTCGGACTGTTTGAATTCCAGAACCAATAGAAATAAATGTCTGATATTTAAATTACCAAGTTTATGATATTTTGTTATATTAACCCAAGCTGACTAAGATGGGAGTCATGCACATACCACACTAAATACCAGTATTTCTGTCATAATCTAGTGCTCACTTCTGTCTCCACTCATCTAAGCAGTGGAGTCTGGTTTATATAAAAGGGCAGGATGGGGAGTGAGTGACAATTCTCTTCTATTCAACATCTCCTACTTACCTCCCCGATAAACTCCTCTTCCTTATGCAATTCCATTAACTTGAAGTAAAGTATCACATTTGAGTATGAAGATCAGAATTAGAGAGATAGTTTTGTAATATATTCATGTCCATAAAATTGTTTATAATTTTACTTAATTTAAAAATATTTATTGATTGCCTATCACAAGATTTTTTCTCATTAGAAAAAAGAAAAAAGATAAATAAGAGATATATAATAAGCATATTAATAAATAAGAGTGGAAATAATTATGCAAGTAGCTGTCCTGACTTTCAATGTGAAATCATGAACCCACTAGAATGCAGTTCATTTGTTCTCATGTGATCTCTCATTTGGTCTCACTATTGATGTAGATTGACTCTTGTGTCATCTCAAAAATGAAGATTTTGGAACTTAGTGTCTAATGTGATCATATTTGGAAGTGGGACTTTGTGAGGGCATTAGATCCTGAAAATAGAACCCTCATGAGTGGGATGAATGTCCTTGCAAAAGAAGACTGAATGATCATTCCTTCTTTTGTTAGGTAACAACACAGTGAGAAGATGGCCCTTATGAACCGGGAAACTGACCTGCATCAGACTTGGAATTTTTTATACTTTAATTTTAGACTTCCCAGACTTCAAAACAGAAATAAATTTCTGTTTTTATAAGTCATGATAGTTTGTTATAGCAACCCAAACACAGTAAGACAAGTACTGAATTATATCCAATATAATATATAATTCAATATATAAGGATTAGGAAAAGCTTCTTAGAGAATGCTGTCGGGGTCCAGTGAGCACTGCTTTAAGAAATTTTCAAAAAGGCAAATAGAATTTGGGTTGCTTTTTGCACTTATATGGCCACAAAATCAGGAGGCTTCTCATGTATAATGCAGAGTCAAGATGAGCTGTTTGTGTCTTACGTGTAAATTTCACATGAGAAGTAAAGTAAGCTATATACAATCCATAGGACTGATTGTTTTAAGAATTATTGTACCATTTCTACTAATCTTGATTTGATATTGAACAGAGAAGCAGAAATTAAGGATAATACCATTAAAAACTTTTAAAACATCATGAGAATGGGCTTCTATATTTAATAATAGATTCCTAGACTTAGAAGTCTCCAGTAAGTTACAAAAGCACTAACAACAATAATAAGGTGGTAGCAGTTAATTTTCATTCATTTATTGTTGTGTAATAGAGAAGAGTAAGCACACACATTTAAAATAACTTAATATGCCAAAATCCTTTTATGTAGATGATGGTATTATCTCTCTTTTATGGAATAAGAAAATGAGGCATCAAGTGCCGAAGAAGCCTTATGGCTAGTGTGCGTTGGATCTAGGACTGAGACCTGAACACCCTGTGTTCTAGCTGCGACAGTAAAATTCACTGAATGTCCACAATTTTTGGAATAATATGTAACTTGTTTATAATGGGACTATAATAGAATGTTGAAATTTCAAATAGATCCATATTAATCCTAAAGCATAAATTTCTATAAGAATATAAAAAGAGAGACCAAAGTTTTATGAATGAGAACTGACACTTTTGAGCTACCTTCTTATCATCCAGTTACAGAGAGCAAAGAATCCGAGAGCATATTTGAATGCCTAACAGAACAAGATTCATTTGGATTATATTCTTGTTTTAATCAAGCCCAAATTATCCCGAGGAAAGAACAGGTTTGCCTGTGTACTAGAATTAGAAAGACAGTATTGTGATAACCTGAGTTCCAGTGATGGAAGGCACTTGTATTGCACCATTTAATTCTTGGGATCTGGGACATTGTAACAAGCCAAACAACTTGGCTTAAATGGATAGAACAGAAAGGCTTAAATGTTTAAAAAATAAAAGCATTGTATGCTACTGATGATACAAAGAAAAAATACTGTTATGAAAATGATTTTGTTTGAACTTGGAAAATAACTCTCCAAGAAAAGAGGTAGCTACAGAAGCTGCAGCATATCACACAAACCAAAATTTAGAAATAGTAATTTCAATACTTTTTCTGAAAAGTTAAAGTAAATAAAAGGAGCAAATACCTTTCAAATTGACATTATTTCATTACCAAAACTTTCCATGACTCACTCATAGAATTATTCTCCAATTTGAAGGGTAAGAATGATTGTTAGAAGGACAAAGAAATAAATCAAATTGCTTATAATCAAAATAATGCCAGTAAAATTGCTAAAATACAGTTTCACTGGAAATTTGGCCATTTAAAGAGAAGCTGAAGTCCTCGTGTTTGTTGGCCAACTCAGCTTAGGGCTAGACCGAGGCAAAGTCAGCTATCACTGAGCTCTGAACATTTCCTTTTGGCTTCTTTCCTCCTGTGTTCCCCTTGCTGAGCTGGCCACGTTCTGATCCTGATCCGCGACTCTCACTGTGCTGATCAAATTCTCAGTTCACATGTGAATCTTAATAAAAACAGTAACTTCCAGCATTCCAGAGTTTCTATCAGTTTATGAGCTAGATTTGTAATTTTTAGATCACACGCAGGGAAGATGCCATCTATCTCTGAATTGAAGTACTATCAGTGTTGGCAAAATCCTCTCTCACTTACCAAGTCCATCCCTCAATTTGGGCAAAATACCAAGAATTTACAGATCATTCTCCAGACCAGCACCTCAGGCTGGAAACATTTTATTAAGATTTAGAGACATAAATTGCTAACACAACATCATAGAAGTAGTTGCTGACAGGACAGAGTCCACCAACATCCCAGCTTTATCTTTTCAAAGAAAATTCTCTAGGTAGCTTGGTTTGAAAGTAACCAGTTTTCTCAGAAGATGTTTACCAAGCAGTAATTCAAAGAATCCGTGAAGTTCATGGTATTCACAGAAAGCACACAAGGCTGAAGAGGGTGAAAATTTCAGATCCTATGAAGGCATGACAATAAAGACATTAGGTGCACTCAGGGAAAAATGGGCAACTTCTCAAATGGTGGAGTTATCCATGAGATTTACCTAGAAATTCTATTGCTAGATATATATTCAAGAGATGTCAGCACATATGTTGACACAAAAAAGTGTACATGATTGTTTACAGAAGCATTATTTATAATCACCAATGTTAGCTACAATCTAAATGCCCACAAATTGATGAATGAAAAAAATACAATATACTAATAATATGGAATATTATTTGGTCGTTTTTGAACAAAGCAGTGATGTGTGCTATACTGTGGACAAAATTTGAAAACATACTGAGACAAGTCATGAAAGAGTATCTATTATATATTATATGATTTAATTTATGTAATTTAATTTATATAAAAAGCCAGAGCAAGCAAGCAAATCTATAGAGACAGACAGTAATTGTGGCATAGGACTAGGGAATAAAAGATAGTGGGACAAAGCTATAAATTCTCTCTATGATTATAAAATACTTAGGGAAAGAAAGGAGATTAATTGTACATGCACTGTGTCCCTCTAAGAAATGTGATCATCATGTACTACTATGAACTACGAACTGGGAAAGAGGTTCAGGGAGAGGTGAGGGGGAGTGTTAAAAAAGGAATCGAGAAATTTCATGTACATGTATCAACTCCTCATGATGAATGCATCAATAAAAAGAAAATACTTTAAAATATATTATTGTAGTATTTGTACACACCTGTGAATAAGCTAAGAAACACTGGATTGTGTGCTATAAATATGTCCTTTAGGTGACATGTGCGAGGTAACTCAACAAAACACTTGACAAAAGGGACATGGAGCCAAAAGAAATACAAAGAGACTCATAAATTTATTACATTATAGAAAAATATAAAACTGTACGAATCAATATTGAGGTATAGCCCCTGATAACAATGAAATTGCCATACCCATTTTGAAATATCTACATTGAATTCTATGTGACAGACAAGTTATAATCAATTTTACCTAAAAAATATTTATGTAGAAGGATCTCTTTATTACAATGGCTAAAATGGTATCTCAGAAATATTGGATAGACATAGATATTTAGGAATTACTACCAGCATTTTTAAAATTCTGATTCTAGAAGGAAAAGAGGACTGCCTAAGATAATTTATCTTAAGAAATAGGAAGTCAGATGGCGCTATTAATAAAAACTTTAATAGAGGATGAGAAGTGGTTTGGGAAAAATAAAAAAAAAGCCTTATTCTAGAATATTGAATTAGAGATTCTTACAGGTACTTCGGTGGCAAGGTACAGTCAGCATGGAAATGAGCTTACAGTAATAAAATGATTGTGAATAGTAAACTCTGAAAGGTTAAATCTTCACATAAAAATTTATTACAATGTGCCTTTCACTTTTCCTGTACCACCATCGAGCTTTCTTTTAGCTAAACTACATCACATAGTGTGAGCACATCCATGTGAACAGTCTTATGTATGTAGTGGGTAGACAAGGCAGCTGTGAGGCCCACCACATATAGACTACTGCATAACAACATGCCTCCTCCGAGCTTCAGGCAACCTTGTGAGAAGTTTAAATACATAAGCTGGTAGATATAATTATATTGAGAAAAATGAAATCCTACTTTGAGTCGTCTCACTTTCAGAGGGCCTGAAAATTTAGAAAGAAGACTAAAATGTTTCAGTGTTCAACCAAATTTAGAGGTATCTCAGTTGTTTGACAACTAAACATAGATGGAAAGATAAGCAGACTGAATGGTGTATATGTGTGTGTGCGCAAATTAGCACACTTAGTATTTCTGTCTGCTGAAATGACTAAAACTATGATATCCAAATAAGGAAGAGCACATGTAGGTTTCAGGTCTTGCTTTCTAAATTTATTTGAAAATCAAAGAAAAAGGGGCTTCACCAAATGGTGGATTTCAAGACAAAAGAGAAGAAAATACAAGATAAGTTTGGGGAAGTTTACTGTGCCAGAAAGCCAGGAAGTACCTACAAGATGAGGTACCGAGAAGATGAAATATGCAATTTCTTCAAGCTTATAATAGTGAACTAATATCTACAGTTTAAAGAATTAGAGGAAGGAGGCAGGTGGGTGTCTAGTGGTTAGTTTACACTTGTAACTCTGTTATAATGCTAACATAATCACTGGAAATAAACTCAGTTTATACTGCTCATCACTGTAAACACACATAGAATATTGAAAGTAGACCACATCTAAAAACCAAATGTGAAATGAGATTGTGTGTTATAATTTCAACACAAGACAATTCCAAATCTAGACCTTGAAAGCACTGAATAATATATAGAAAGGTACTTTATAGTATTGTTGTCTGTGATGCACAATAATGATGTATATATAAATTTATACATATATATATATATCTATGATGTAGTTAGTAACATTGATTCAATGAGTTGAACAGTAAAAGCTGCAAGCACACAATGCTTTAAATTGTTCATGTTCCTAAAATCTGATTCTGGGGTTGGGGATTTAGCACAAGTGGTAGAGCGCTTGCCTAGCAAGTGCAAGGCGCTGAGTTTGATCCTTGGTACCCCCCCCCCAAAAAAAAAGAAAATAAATTGTGTCTCTACTGAGCATGTACAAACTTTTTCTTCTTGTCATTATTCTGTAGGTAATACAGGATGACAACGTTACACCATGTTTATATTATGTTAAGCCCTACAAGTAATCTAGAGATGATTTAAAGTGAAAAGTTCTTTAGCTTTTGCATGTTGCTGAAATGTTCACCACCATTCAATTCCTTCTCAGTTAACTCCATCTTTTATCTCAGCAAAGGGCAGGAAATGAAGGATGTAATGGTATGTACAGTTTATATGCAAGTACTATACCATTTTCTCTAAGAGCCAGGAGAATCTGCTGATTTTGGTATTTCCGGAGTGTCCTAGGACCGTTGCCCTGCAGATACTGAGTGCTGACTTTATATTTAATTTTGAACGATGTGTTCATTTTTAATTAAAAACTAAAATAAAGAATAGCATATCACTGTAGTTAAACATAAGTTATAATGTCTTGCAGGGTTGTTTTGGATTCTTCATAGAGCCTGTAATTTACTTTTAATTAAATAAAATGCTATAATTTATAGTTTCACAATGTGCCTGTTTCAAATTATTGTTAACTCTGAAAAAAGGGCCTGAAATTTGACCTAAGCTCTCAGTGTACACACTTTCTTCCTCTTCTCAAGTTCTCAAACTTATTTGTATGATTTTCACCAGCAGATAGCTTTAATAAAACTTAAATTCTTACTATTTAGAAAGAAAGAAATGCTAACATTTTCCATGACATGTATGAAATTATTTTTGTTCATCTAATTGGAAAGAATCTTTCTAAAAATAAATTAACTGCAATTACTGCTATAAATAAATACATTGCATGTTGTCTGTGCTGTTTTTCTTGAGCTGACTGAATTGGTAACTTGGTTAATTAATTTGAATCTGTCTTTTATTTTTCTAGTTAGTCCTGTGATAACATGGCATCACAGACTCTTGCATTTCTCTGCCTACTAATTCTCTAATGAAAGATACTTAAACGGGAGAAAGGATTTTTTTTTTTTTTTTTTACTTTCCTAAATAATGTACCAAGGGCCCTTGGCAATATATTCATATAAGCAATTAGATTTTATTACAAATCTTATTTACAAGACTGGTAATTTTCCTTTCCACCCACATTGTTGTGTATCTAATGAATTATTCATTAATTTATATAATTCATTTTCTTTCATTTAAGAAATACACTTAAAATATAAGCATTTGCAGTTGGAAGGGGCTTTAATCTCGGTTGATAACAACCATCCGAAGAAGAAATTCCCTATATAGTATCCAGACAATGTACTATTCTATTTCTGATTAATGACTTCAGTGATAGAGTAAATTGAATAGGTCAAAAAAGCCATTTTGATTTAAAAATTTGAAGTATTCAAAATTAATCCTTTTGTTTTATAAGATGTAATTAATTTATAGCTTTCGACTCACTAGTTTTGTTCAGAACACACTTTTGTACATTTAAAGAGGCCCTGAACATACGTCATAAGAGTTCTTTATTTAGCCATTTTTTGTGTCTCAAATGTTCCCCACCATTCAGTTCCTTCTCAGTGAGCTCCATCTTTCAGCTCAGCAAAGAGCAGGGAAACAAGACAAGCCATTTCACCAACGGTACCATGACAGTGAACTTTACTATTTCATAAGGCAGGGATTCTTCTTTGTAGCAATTTCATATGCACGAAACTTGGTTTATCAACACTAACTTGGAGAGAGAAACACCCTTGTAGTACCTGAGAAATTCTCAGTATCATAGGCTTTGTGATTCCTTTGATAGACAAACCATTTCTTTTCTCTATTGACTTATTTTGGTTACTGCACGAACAACTTTTACATTTCTCTCAGGCCTTTTCCTGACTGGCGGCAGATGAGAAATACTTTTTATTTAATGTTGTACATTTTCTACTTCCCATATCATTAGCCTGAAGAAAAGTTCTCACATCTGGGTGACTTTTTTAGCATATTTAATTTTAGTTGAAACATCTGCTTCATATTATTGGCCATTTTTTGTTGTGATTTCAGTTCATTTTGTTCTTCTGGTTGTAATTCATAACTCTGTCCTCTAAATTTGATTTCTACAGTATTCCTCCTATAGAGAAATATGTACTTTCAAATGTATGCTCAAACGTACTTCACATTTTACACATCACAAAACGTCCCATAAATCCTTACTTATTTCCTCCAAGATATATTTTATCAATACTTTCCATATTGTTATAACTTAGTGTTTCCTCTAAGTTATAACCTTATAAGTCATCTCCTAACCTATGTTACTAATCTTGACACTTCAATGACTATTTGCCTCAAATACTTATCATTTTAGTACTTCTCGCTTTGTGATCTCCATGAAATTAATTTACTGAACCTGTAAAGTGGTGTGATTCCTGTGAGGTAGCTGTTAAATAAATTCTGGCTGTTTTTCTTTTGTTTTTAATCAACCCAAACTTTTTGTATGTGTCTTACTTATTAAAGTGAATGTTCATGATTCACTATTGATTTTCTAAAATTCAGAATTAGTTTTCTAAAATATAAATTATTTTGTATTCTTTCATTTTTTGGCAATTTGACAATTATTTGAGCCAATGTAGCTAATTATTTTGGGTTACATTTTTAGCAAAATAGTCACTCATTCACAGTTTTTGATTATCCAAAAATTTGACAGGCGTGCCTTTGATGTCTTCATCCAAGTCAACTAAGGAAGTATCCAGATTCCATGCTGAATAAAATTTGCTACTTCTATTGCTCTTATTCCTGATTGATGCTGTTCTAATGACAACGTTATACAGAGCTGAAGTACGATAGATGAGCAAGATTGATGCTCTTTAGTGACAAAATAATTGAAAATGAACAGTTTCTGGGAATTTAGCAAATAATTTGTATGGAATTACTAACCTGATTCACATTAACTCTCTTTTGGTTTATAGAAAAATATAATGTGGCATACATAATTATTACTATTTTAGTAAAATTCAAGAATAAAGGCAAATATAACCGTGTGTGTGTGTGTGTGTGTAACATAATAGACTACAGTGGATGAACAGCTTGGCATTTTAGGAAAATGTGAAGAAAGTACATGGATTTATGCTAAAGCTAGACCTTATTGGCAAGAACAAATAAGCACAGTACTCATATAGGGATGAGTTTATGTAAAAAAACAGAGAATATAAAGTATTGATAAAATATATTTTGTAGGAAGAAGTAAGCATGTATGGGATTTTTTGTGATAAGTGGAGATAACGTGAAATACATTAGAATGTATATTAGAGAGTATATAGTTCTCTATGGGAGGACTCCAGGAGACATCAAGACTATAGAACAAGGTTTGGCATGGTTTGCTGTTCCCCAAGCCAGGTGA
>PVJO010006569.1:0-88328 GCA_004026905.1 Hystrix cristata | reverse complement strand
GTGACTTCTAGGTCCATGACAATCTCTGAAAACTACCTGTAGTTTTTGTAAGAGAGGCCATGTCCCAAATCAGTGTGAGTAATGGGGGATAACATACTTTATTCAGCCCTACTCAAAAATTAGAAACACAAGCTTTGGGATATTCTCTTAACAGGACCAGGTCCCATAGCACAAGATTCATAGTGTTATACAAATCTACTGGCACTACCTGCTTGGGCCAATCTGGACCACAGACAACATCTTCCTTATGCTTTCCTGGGGACCAAGAAATCATCATAGCCAAAGTTCTCTAGAACACTATGGTTCGCAAGTAATATTACATATATGTGCGTAAGGGAGCAATTGAGATATATATGTGGAAGTGTGCTATAAACTGTAGTCTCTTTAAATATCAGTTATCATAATCCTTAAAATTCCCAATTATGAGTGTTGCCATCTTTTCCCTATGAATAAGTGTGGCTACATGAGAAAAGTAATTTGACTATGGGCAGAAACCTTCCAAGTAGTAGAGATCAAACAAAATTAAAACTTACTATTTAATTCTGAATTTGCCCCTGCTTCCTCACAGCCACAAAAGACAGTTTTCAGTGATCATGGTTTTGACTACTTCATTTACCACTCTCATATTTTTTCTACCCAATCACCAATGCCCCTCTACAGCTCTCTGGACCAAAGTTGGAGACCTGTCCACCAGAACTGCCAAAGCGTGCTGGGTATGGTGGTACACGCTATGATCCCAGCACACTGGGAATCTGAGACAGGAGGATTCCAAATTCAAACCCAACCTAGCCAAGACTTTATTTCAAAATAAAAAAAGGGATGGACTATATGTGTCAGTGCAAAAGCCCTGTGTTCAATCCCCAGTACCAAAAAACAAAACAACAACCAAAAACCCAGCCAATACACAGACCTGGGATTTGTGGTACTCTAATTTAAATGTGTAGTTGGAATCATCTCCTGGAGGCTGATTAAAACAGATTGCTGAACCCCACCCCAGAATTTATGATCTAATAACTCTGTGGCAGGCCTGATAACTTGTACTTCTAATGAGTTCCCAGGAAGACGCTGATATAGATCAGGGGACCAAACCTTGACAATATCTAAATTTCAGAACAGCTAGAACAGTTTGGACACACGGTACTTAACAGTGAAGGAGAAAAATAAAAGGAAACATGGAGACAGGATGAATGAAGGAGAGCTCTGAGGGATGGCAATGTAGCTTTACAAAGGAATGACGGGAACTCTAAGCAAAAGCAATGTAGGTAAGAAATATTTTTCAGAATTAAAAGGATGAAGCAATTGACCAAACAGATGAAAGCAACCACGCAATAGGTATTCAGGTTCAGAGACCCCAAAACCTCCCGACAAGCCCTTAGCATTGCCGGAGAACCAGCATGTTCTACTTCCTTTTTTTACATATCTTGGTTATGTGGGTTCTTCTGGATGTCCTTGTAAAATTCCCTGGTCTATCAAACATGGTGCCTCCAACTGTTCAGTTTATGGGCTGGCTTGATGGTACAATAGGGTGACCAGATTCAGCATTACTTCTGTGTGCATATATGAGGGTGTTTCTGGATGAGATTAGCATTTGAATTGATACATTGTCCTCTTCAACACACATGGGCATCATTTGATCTGTTGAGAGCCTGGATAGAATGAAAACAAAGAGGAGGGAGAATTTCATCCCATTCTCTTCCCAACTGTTTCAACTGATACATCAATCTTGTGCCTTAAACTCTCCTGTTTTCAGGCCTTCAGACACAGACTAGAGTCCACACAACCAGCTCTCCAGCTCTCAGGGCTTTGTCTATGTTACTGACTTTCCACTGTCCCCAGCTTGCATTTAGCAGATTGTGGGGATTTTTTAGTCTCCATAACTCAATGTTCTAATATCTTATAGTATATTTATTCACATATATAGTGCTGAATATATAGGTAATTTTATACTGGCTTTAAATCTCTGAAAAAAACTGAATAATAGAAAATATCTGTCCCTTTCAGGAAAGGGTTACATATGAGAAGAGACTACAATTTTGTACAATAATCTCCCATGTTTGTTTTCTACTAAAACAGTCATATACAGTAATTGGAAACTGGCATTGTTCAGCCAAGTAAGTTAGTTGCAGAATCATCCTGGAGCATCAAGTTCCACAGGACGGGACATTCTCTCTGCTCTGCTGGAAAGGGAAAATATCAATCAAGGAATCAAAATTATACATTACAGTTCCTAATACGTTAAAGGAGTAGTTGCATGATTTAGGAAAATTATTTTAAAATAAGATGGATCCCCAGTTTATCCAAAAGGAAAAAAGTACATCTACCCTATTGATGTAGAAATAGGGTGTGGCCTGACCTGGCTGGGAGGACGAACATGACCTTGGGGGAATGGCCTTGACCTGATGTCAGCCTGGGGCATGAAATTCCAATTGCCCCTCTTCTTACAGGATCAGATAACTCTCACAAGAATAGAATTCAGATAAATATGAATGGTGCCACGGGCTCTGCCTTTTTTCTTCCTATGGGACCTCTAGGGAAGAGCCTCTCCCTGCTCTCTCCTGTGGAAGATGGTATCTGCATACCCAGCCCCAAGGCTGCATATGCAGCCCCAGGGCTATCTTGCCTTTTTGTGGTAACCCCTACCATGCCTTTTAAGCCTAGTGCACATTTTGCTGTTTCTGTTATGCTCAATTTTCCTTTTCCTCTTTTCTCTATAATTTTAAATAAAACTTTAGAACTACTTTTTGTCCCCCTCATTCAATTCTTTGCTTGAAGAGGAGAAGAACCCAGGAATATCAGAACCCACTGGATAACACTATGGATAGAGTTCCTTGCCAATCCCAATCGGTTAGTCAGGACTTTCTAGAATGCCGTCTAGAGACAGCAGTAAGCCTATGTCTATCTGGGGTGTCATCATTGGTTAATAATGACTGGTGTGGCATGGAACTGAGAGGGGGTGATTCAAATGCTATCCTGGGTCCTTTCCATTCATTCCCTAATTCTATGATTCTATGTTATTATCCTTAATGTGACAATACCAAGCATATATTTACCTCTAAGATGTTAGATTTATTTCTCTGGCAGGGTCACCTTTCTGATTTTTTTTCCTCCTGTTAGTTCTTGGGTTCCATTTTCCCCTCAGGTAAATATTATAATACTCTAGCTCACACCATTACACTGCACAGAAAATGCATACTAATACAGTTCTGCTAAACACTCCATATAAAGTAGCATAAATAATCCACACTATATCCTGATTTACTTAGAAAAAACTGCATGGGGCAGATGAATTCAAAACCCCAGAGGAAAAGGGGTGTCGCCCTGCCTGGATCATAGTCACTGGATTCAGATACAGTGGTCACAGAATAGACCTCTGATAAAAAGCACCTTGGTTTCCTCTATTTCTTTTTTTTTTCTTTTTTTCTTGATCCTCCTTAAGAGTGGTGAGAAATTATTCCACTACACTGTGGCTCTGTTTCTGTAGAAACTGTATCAGCATAAAATTATATCACAGAAGAAATAATTAGGCCTAAACAGCTTTTCAAAATGCATTAGAAAGAAACAACGAATAATTGATCTTGTACTGTCAGTGTCATTGGGCTGCTTCCATCTGCGTAAATCCCCCCGTGAGCCTCAGTTTCCTCATTCATCAAAGGGGGTCATAATAAATGACTTCTCAAGTTCTCCAAGTTGTGACATTTTATGAATTTTATGACCTCTACTACAAACGATTGCTACATGGAATTATGAAATTGAATGTATTTTAAAAGGAACTGGCCTATTATGTCTACAATTAAAAATTCTAATTATTTTCCATCCATGAGAATCTCATCAAAAAATAAAAATTCAATTGGTTAAATGTTGGAGACCTTTAACTCAGTTGGATACCTACTTCTGGTTCTCAAAAAGGGAGGAGCGAGGATAGGGTTCCATTCAGAGGAGATTTGGCAATATCTGGGGACAATTTTGGTTATCATGCTAAGGCCGAGAAGGGGAATACTAATGGCATCTAGTGGGTAAATCCCAGAGAATTCTGTCAAACATTCTACAATGCATGAGACAGCTCCCCACAACAAAGCATTCTATCATCCAAATGTCACTAGTGCTGAGGTTGAGAAACCTGTCTCATTTCGGGGAGTTCACAAAGATTTTGAGGCTTGGAACTGAGGTCTTCAAATTGGTACAAAAACAAGCTTCCTTTGTTTCAAACTGACACAAATCAAATGGACCACATGATTTACATCAACTGCACTGGGCTGAATTAGCCACTACACTATAACACAGCTAAAATAGTCAGAGTTTCTAAATATTACTAAGTGACTTAAAAAGCCTCAAATTTCCCATTTAGCAATGTCTGAGCTGATGAGCACCACTTGAAGCATTTTTATTTTACGGTCACATGCTTCGCTTGTATATATTTCAATATCCTATAATTTTATTTTTAACCTTTAAAAGAAAAGCTACAGATCTTCCTTAATTATCATTAACTGTGATAAATAAAACAGTTTTCTATTTTCCAACCTCGATCAGCTAAAATATAGGAATGGGAAAATTTGCCAAGGAAATGTACCTTCTATTTTGGAGGGGAACCAGAGGTACCTTCTTATATTTTATTGCTGAGATTGCCAAAGGTGAGGCCAGAATAAAAACATAGTTTTTCAATTCTGCTAAATTTTCCTTTTGAATATTAACTGTCATTAAAGAATTGGAAAAATTTCCACAGAAAAGTCACTGTACTTGCTTACTCAACACAAAGAAAAAAATTTCTGTGTTAAATCCTTAAGACTAAAACATTGTTATTTCACTGGAAATCTAACCCATCTCTTCAAAATAAGTCAGCAAGTGAGAGCCCCAGAGTGCATACGGGGTATGGTAGCATCTACCATTTTAAGTAATCAAATTCATAATTACAAACACATAAATCTTAGATACGCCTTTCTATTTACACCCTTTGCCTCTTTGCTGTACAGTAAACAGGGTCTGAGTCACTAAATTAATGACTCCACTGGAACAAACTTTAGTCCTATGTACTAAGCATGCTCCTTCTACATAGTGAAGACAATATGATTTGGAAACTAGCATTTTACAGAAAAGTAAGTTAGTTGTAGAAATTAGTAACAATTTTCAAAAATCATTTTAAATAGTGTATTTCTTTGAGGGGTGATGAAGTACTTGTGTTTGTGTTTGAATGGGTATTTTTTTCTCCTCACTTAAATTCATTTAATAAGCTTTTCTCTATAACATTTGCCTTTGTTTGGCAAAGTAGCTGGTATCAAGTATACTTCCTTGATAATGTCTATCTCAGCTTTATATTCCTGTGATACTTGATGTACAACGTCCTCCTAGGTGCAGTTAGGGAAGTTGTTAAATGATCTCACCTAATCTCTGCTCACATATTCATCTTACTATGTGAAGTACACTCTTAATGGCAGGCTTTCTGTGATCGTGAAACCCATCATGGAAACATCAAGGGAGCAATAGGTCATTTACTCAAACTTCTCCATCTAAATGTTTACCAGTGCCTTGATTATCCAAATAAATTGGGAAAACCCATCCCACCGCACTCCCTGCCAACTGCCCCCTGGCCAGCTTACCATTACCAAATCGTTCAACTTTTTTCATCAGTGGAAACCTGACATAGGAATTCTCAACTTATCAGCAGGTCATTCCTCAAAGGTATGCTCTTCTGATGTTCTTAATATAGTGTGAAACATATCTTAGACACTTTGAATAGTTTATGACTATTTTGGTTAAACCTTCCACATCTGGTAGGTCCCACATCTAGTATTAGGTACTGAATTGGAAGAATTAATATTTAACAGATAGTAAATCCACACAAGGAAGACTCAAGCTACCTTAATGCAGCTAATGAAAAATCTGAATAGGTCAGACTACCTAAAACTGTTTCTGTCCTCAGAATGTTCAGTTAAAAACCATATGCATGACAGAATATATAATAACTCACTGTTGCCTGTGGCAAAATAATTTATCCATTTAGAAGTCTGTTTCTTCTGGACCAAAATGTAATCTTTCAAGGGAAAGTAATGTGTTTCATGTGTCACCTAAATATCTAGAACAATGCATGCCACATGGAAGGTATTTGATGGACTGAATAACTACACGAATACATATTAGTTTTGTTTACCTGATTTATCTGGCCTATCTGTACTCTTTGCTCTGCCTCTCACATTGATTTTGCATTAAGGAATTGTCACTAGAAACTTCCAATCAGAATGCAATGACAAGATCTTTTCGTTAATGGTGTTCTTGGAAGGATGCTGACACATGTCCTTATCAGACTGAGAAAGAAGAAGGCAGGAAATTCGGGCTGTACATAAAGAAGAACTTACAGACCATAGTGAAAAAATATTGAAACAAGCATCCTAAGGAATATTCCACTCTCTAAAACTTTTTCATCTCGGAAGACCAAGTGAAGCATCTCCAAGGTGTCCTTATATTACAACTTTTCAAAGGCTGCTTGAGCTCTACGATAATATTAAAGGGAGAGTAGTAGACACAAAGTTTAACCTCCATTATTCTACCATAAAACAAGAGTAAAAATGCCAAAGAATTCATAGAAAAATAAACATAAAGGAGATTATAAAGCACTTTGAAAACATAAACAATTGTAACAATGCAGAATAATAATACTTCTAATGCTTTCCAACACAGCCGCTGCAGTTGACAGGATTATTCTGAAATAACAAGTGGGTCCATTTCTGGCTAACAGAATAAACAACTATTACAAGTGCCCTAAAAATCCATATGAAGCAACTGAATTTTATAACATAAAGGTGCTCTCTTTTTCTGTCTTCATCTTTCATTCTCTCCATATTTCTGTTTCTTCCTATCTTTATTCCTCCCTCTTTGTCTTGTGGTCTTATTCCTATTAACATATGATGGCAAAAAATGACCTACAGGAAAGAAAACAGCATCCAATTTACTTAAGACACAAAGCAAAACCTCATAGTGTCCTTTATCATTTGAAGTAGCTTTTTAAGCAGGCTTAAGTAATTGAAAAGCAAATTACTTCCAAATATACTCATTCAAGAAATCTGGGCAAGGGTGACTGCAGAAGGGCCTTGTGGAAGACTGATTGCATTAGTGCCCCAATTAATGTCCATACTGAATCTTCTCACATGGCAATGTGACTTGGCAGCTCTGCCTATCAAGAAGGGAGTCTATTCCCTCATTCTTTTAATCAGGAGCTATTTCTGCCTAAAGAATATGGCAGAAGCGACAGTGCCAGGTCTATGTCTCAAGGGATTTTCATGTCTACATGCTTTATCTCAGAATCCCCACCACTGTCACATAGTAAGGGTTATGGTTTATATGTATAGGTTCCCCCAAAGCTCATAAATTCATAGGTGGGGCTTTTAGGAGGTGATTGGGTCACGGGAGCATGATGTTCACCACTGATGAATTCACAGCTAACTGTGATGTCGGGAAGTGAAGTCTGGTCCCAGGAGGTGAGTTGCTAGGGGCGTGGTCTGGAAGGGTCTATCTCCCCCCCTCCTCCCTTGATCTCCCACTGCTTCCTGACTATGATGCCACGAGCAACTCTCCTCTGCCCTGCCCCTCTGTCATGCCATCCTGCCTGGGAGCCAGCTGACTATAGATTGAAACTTCTACAAACTGTAAGCCAAAACAAACCCTTCTCGCTTTAATTTGAGGGTGCTGGATATTTTGTCCTAGTGACGGGAAAGTGAGGAAAATAGTAAGCCTGGGTTAACTTATTGGAAGATGAGAGTCCATGTGGGCTCTCACATTGTCCTATTTGAGGACAAAATCAATGATGAGTGAATGTCTAGCCTATTCTCAAATATGTGAGAGAATCCAACCCAATAACAGTGCAGCTTCCTACCAAGCTCACAGCTTGGTTCAGGCATATGAGTTACTTCAGGTGAGATGAGAAAAACAATCCAGATGAACCACAGACTTGTAAACAGAAATGAATATTGAGTCCGTAAATTTTGGAGGGATTCCCTATGTAATCATATCTAACCAGACATCAGCCACATCTTCAGCGCCTCACCATCTAATGAACTGGTCTACCAGACATTTATTAATTTCCGTTGAGTTAATTTATACATACGAAGACCCTAGATGTGTACTTTGTAACTGTCACATTATAATGCAGGATTCAAACTTGGAGCATTACCTGTGGTGATTAAATAGCAGGCCTATATTCAGAAGGATGTTTGTCCACTTTATGATTGTCACAATAATTGTTTACAATTCATGGAGACCCTTACACTACTATAAAGGGGCAATGCCCAATCATGAGCAAAACTGTGAAGTATCATATGCAAACTGTCAACATCACCTCATCAGCTCTCTGTGATGTTTTCTCTCTTGTCCCTACAGCTATTGACCTTTATAGAGACTTGATCAAAGTTGGTTTGATTCCAGGGATACAAAGATGGTTGTACATATGCAACTCAATAAACGTAATAATCACATCAACAGAATCAAGAATAAATATCATATGATAATCTCAATAGATGTGAAAAAGTATTTGATGAAAGTCAACATCCTTTCATGATAAAAGCTCTAAACAAATTATGTATAGAATGATCATAGAAAAACATAATAAAAGTTACAAATGTCAAATACACACGATACTGAATTGGGAAAGTTTGAAGGCATTTCCTCTAAGATCAGGAGCAAAACTGGAGTGTCCACTCTCACCACTCTTATTCACTATCATGCTAGAAGTTTTAGCCAGAGGAATTAAGCAAGAGAAAGAAATAAAAAGCACCCAAATTAGGAAGTGAGAAAGTCACACTATCCATTTGTAGTTGATGATTCTATACCTAGAAAAACCTAAAGACTCTACCAAAAGATTATGAGCACTGATGAATGTATTCAGTAAGTAGCAAGGTACAATATCAACATACAAAAATCAGTAGCTTTTCGGTAAACCAATGACTAATTTGCTGAGAAAGAAATCATAAAAATAATCCCATTCACAAAAGCTACCAAATTTAAAGTACCTGGGAATAAACTTAACCAAAGAAGTAAAAGTCCTATACAATGAAAATTATAAAACACTGATGAAAATTCAAAGAACACACACCCACACACACACAAAGGAAAGACCTCCTATGTTCTTGGATTGGAAAAATTAATATTATTGAAATATCTGTACTGCCCAAAGCAATCTACAGATTCAATAAAATCCACATCAAATTACCAATGACGTCGGCACAGAAAAAGAAAAAAATCCTAAAATTCACACGGCAGCACACAAGACACTGAACCGCCACAGCGATCTTGGCCAAAAAGAACAAAGGAGAAGGCATCACAATGCATGATTTCAAGACATACCACAGAGCCACAGTAACCAAAACACATAGTATTGGCACAAAAAGAGATATACATTCCATGGAACAAAACAGAGATCCCAGAAGTAAACCCACACATTTAAAACCAACTGACTTAATTCTCAACAAAAAGCCAAAAACATACATTATAAAAAGAACAGCCTCTTCAACAAATGGTGCTAGTAAAACTGAATATCCATATGCAGAAGACTGAAACTTGACTCCTATTTCTCACCCTGTACAAAATCCATCTCAAAGTGGACCAAAGACCTAGATGTAAGATCTGAAACTCTGAAACCGCTAGAAGAAAATGTAAGGGAAACACCTCAAGACATTTGGAAAACAGTTTTTCTGGATAGGGACCAAAAGCATAGAAAACGAGAGCAAAAACTGACTAATGATAGTATATCAAACTAAAAAGCTTCTGCACAGTAAGTGAAACGATCAACAGAGAGAAAGGACTACCTAGAGAAGGGAACAAAATATCTGCCAACTACTGGCCCGACAAAGAGTTAATATGCATATACATGGAGAACTCAGAAAATTTAATAAAAAGTAACTCAGTTTTTATAAATGGGTGAATGATCCAAATAGGCACTTCTCAAAAGAAGAAATATAAATGGCCAACAAATATATTTTTAAAAACCCACACATTGTCATCAGTCAGTATGGTAATGCAAATTAAAACTACAGTGAGTTTTGATTTCTCACCCCAGTTAGAATAACTACTATCAAAAAAAGAAAAATAAAAAAGCAAAACAAAACAAAAATGAGAGTAAGAATGTGGAGAAAAGTAATTGTTATGCAGTGTTAGTGGGACAATAAATACAACCATTATGGAGCATAGTACTGAGGGGCCTCAAAAAAACTACAAATACAAGAAATACATGATTCAACTTTCTACTTCTAGGTATATATCTGAAGGAAATGAAATCAGTATACTAAAGATACATTTGCATGACCATATTTATCATAGCACTATTCATAATAGCTAGGATCAAGGCAATCAGTTTAAAGGCCCATTAACAAGTGAATGGATAAAAAATTGTGTGTGTGTGTGTGTGTGTGTGTGTGTGTGTGTGTGTGTATCCCATCGAAAAATGTATACATATATCAGGGGGAAAAAAAGCTTGCATAAATATTTTAATATACACCAGAAATTGACTCCTGGTAAATTGACTGCTTTGTTCACATGCATGTTAGAATTTTCATGATGTCTCAATAAATTTAATATTAAAATAGTTATAAAAGTTTTTCTTTTCCTGAAGTATGTATACTTTTTTTGGCTGGAGTATTATTCTGCCATAATTTTGAATAAAATGGATGAAACAGGAAGATATTATATTAGCTACAATAAACTAGACACAGATAAACAAGTACCTATATTGTCTTTCATACATGGAAACTACAAAAAGTTGACCTGAAAGGAGACTAATGATTATAGGGGTAGGACAGGAATCAAACAGGGCTATCACTTCAGATCCTGCATTTATAAAATTGTTATCAGGAAATAATATAGACAACTCTGTATTTATAAATTCAGGAATTTGAGGAAATGGGCCAATTGCTCAGAAACCACAAACTACCAGAATTAAACTGATGTTAACTAGACAGTCTGAATAAATCTGTAACTATCAAAGCATTTGAATTTGTAATCAAAAAGCTCTTGAATAAGAAATCTATGGGGTCAAAGGGTTTACTTGAGAATTCCACCAAATATTTAAAGTATTTACAGCAATTTCTCATTTCTTCCAGAAAATAGATGAGGAAAGAACACTTCTCAGATGATTTTATGCAGCCAGTGTTACCTGGATTCTAAAACCAGAGAAAGAGAAAAGAGGAAAAGAAGAAGGAGGAGGAGGAGGAGGAGGAGGAGTAGGAGGAGGAGGACGTGGAGGAAGAGAAAGGTGGAATAGGAAGAAATAACTAGTATCTCTTATCAACTCATATGCAAAAATGTTCAACAAATATTAGCAAACCAAATTCAACAATGTTTACCCGTAACCTTCACTGGAGAAAGAATTACTGCCCAGCAGCAGGGAACTGTCAGTTCAGTCAGTATCTATGTTAGCTGCAAAGAATTGCCTTACCCAAGACAATACTCCTCCTGGAACAGTGGTGCTTGAAGAACGAGAATGGTGCAGCATGAAGGCTGAGCCACTTTAGCCCACTGCACGACATTCCGAGAATACTATCTGTGACATGAAGTGAGATACTGATCAGAACACTGAGGCATAAACAGCCATCACCATTGACCTCATTACCCGAAGGGGCTCTCCCCTGCACATGCTCCCTCTCCCATGCCTGCCATCCTTAGCAGTACCCAGATTTTCAGTCAAACTTTGCCCTTACACTCTACCCTTTCAACATTTACCTGTCCTCTGTTCTCATTTGGTCACCACTCCACTCACATGCTGCTTCCAATGGAAAACCATCAAATTCAAACAGAGGGAGGGTTAGCATCAGAAAGTCTTCACCTCTTTTGGAACCACTTGTACTTTAACATTAGAACCTTGGACACCACTGCTTAACTCAATGTATTAAGGATATAGCAGATAATTCCAATTCTTAGGCTCCATCCTAGATGAATTCAATCATCTAGGATTAGGGTGCAACAGCTGTTCTTTAAAAACCTTCACATGCGATTTTGATGTGCACTGAAGGTAAGGAATCATTGAAACGTATGAAAGGAGAAAAACTTTTCTCATCACGGGGCTCTCCTGGAAGTAGAATTCATGTTTCAGTACAGATAATTTGGTTCTACAACATACAACATATCAAAAACGGAATTATTTTTTCTAAATAACCATGGTATCAAAATTATCAAGCAGTGTTCAGTGGACATCTACTATTTTTGCCTCTTTAGTAACTTTGTCTTTTGGGAATAGGCCTTTCTATACCTGGTGGCCCTGCCAATCACGTGACCCTGATTCCCCAGACAAGCACATGACCCCAAAGACCTACTGGAATATCTCACCCTCCAGACATAGGAATTGATCTAATCTTGATAACATGGCCCCAGAAGGATTAATTAGCCTCATTTTGGAAGGATTTATATAAACACCATGTGGGAAAATTCCCTTCTTCTTTTAAAATAGGAATCACCAGAAAGCTTAGAAGTCTGTCATAAGCAAGAAACTTCTCTGCTGCCACGTGAAAAAAAAAAAAATCTTAAAAAAAAATTTGTCACAGCATGAAGTCACAAGGAGGATACAGGCAGAGCCCCGCTGACTGTGTTGCTGTACCTGGATAGAACTCTTTTGGTTTCCCAGTTATCTAGGTCAGTAAATCCCCTCTTGGTTCAACTTAGATTTCTGTTATTTGAAATCAAGCATTTTCTAATCACCCAGATCTGACTGAAGTAACTTTATCCTTTAAGGTCTCACTAAAATTTATTTGCATTCCCTAGTCTCTACTCTATGGCAAGTCACTCATCTTTCCCAAGAGTTCTGCATGTTGGCAGGGATTTATAGCTTCCTTATTGCTTTTATCTCTGGGTCCCTACTTTATGTCTGCCGAAGCTTGATTGTCCCAGGAAGACCCATCTTTCTTTATACTACACTGACTCGGCCACAGGAATCAGCTCTTTTTCTTTGACAGTACCAGAAACCACTCACAAGGTAGGCGTGTGTCTGCGCATAAAGCTGACTTACCTGAAGTTCTGAAGTTATATGAGGGCTTTACATTATAGGAAAAAATAACCTGAACTGACTGTAAGACATGCGTTTTTCCTGAATCCGCTTCCAGTCCCCACGTCTGGCAGAAATGTCCCACTAATCACATTTTCCAGTCTTCCCTAGTCCTCTACTTTATTGCCTGGTGCTCTTTTCTCTCCCTAGACTCTCTACACCTTTCCTAGCTTTCTATTTTCCTAATCCCCCAGCCTAGGTCTCTCCTACCCAAAAAGCCAGTCTTTCACTCTACTGTACTGAGCCAGTTGACCTCCTAAAGTCTCGCTTTGAATCCAAATGCTCACGGTTGTCCTCAGTTACACGAAAAGACCATCTGCTCAGATCTTTACCTTCATCAGCCAGAATAGTTGACAAAGTCTTTAAAATTTCAGGCTCACTGCTCTCTCCCCCAAAATATTCCATTGTCAATTGAACAAAGCATGTAAGGACTTCTTTTCCCAATAATAAGAATATGCTGCTTCTATCCTCCTCCCTCCCTCTGTCTCTTAGCATGAAAACAGCCACAATCCATTTTGATTTCAAATAAAAATTTCCTCTTCTAATCATGCATACATATTGATTGAGAGATCCTGGAAAACATCTCAGTCCTCCATTTACTATGGAGACAGCACCATATGCAGTGACTACTTAGTGAGATTGAAGAAATTATGAGCATAAATTTCCTTGAGTTGAAATGGTCTGAGGTTATTAAGATTCTAGCCCTAGTCTGGAAGGTGGAGAGGGGCAAAAGCAGACAGGCAGCAAAACTGGTAACTGAGAACCTTCTTCTCTCTGGGGCAGGATTTCCTATCCTCAGCACCACTGTATCAATGTTGTTATCGGGGATGGGCGGGATCCGCCTTGTGTACTGTAAAATATTTAGCAGTATGCCTGGCTCTTAGATACCAACAATACACACAAACATTTTTCCCAGTTATGACAATCTCCAGACATTTCTGAATATTCCATCAGGGACAAACTGCTACAGGTTGGGAATCCCTGCTTTAGGGTTTTATTCCATCATCATATACAACAGAAAAGAAATAGACACTGTACAGCCTTATAAAATGTTTACATATAGCTGGGGATTTAGCTCAGCGTTGGCGTGCTTGCCTTGCAAGCACAAGGCCCTGAGTTTGATCCCCAGCAACAACAACAACAACAACAACAAAAAAAAAGTCTACATATAATCTATCCTAACAATAAGAAAATATTAATTGCCTTGATTCTGTAGTTTTAAATGATAACCAAAATATCTAAGTTAAACATTAAATTAAAGACAGAGGGCTGGGGATTTAGCTCAGTGCTTAGAGTGTTTGCCTCGCAAGCATGAGGCCCTGAGTTCGATTCCCAGTACCAAAAAAAAAAAAAATAAAAAATAAAAAATAAAAAAAAAAAAAATTAAAGACAGAATGCTTATTTAGCATACTACTTTGTTTAAAATTAACGCACTCTAGCATTCACCTTTGGTAATGATATACACTTCAGAAGCATGCTGGGAGAATTAGTACTTAGAAAGTACTTTGAAGATAAGAGGTATTAAAATTACTGGTGAACATTCTACAACTCATATTGCTTGGAAAAATGGATTTTGCTTAAAAAAAAGCTCTGAATTTCTAAATATAAAACATCTAACTGTTCTCTCTCTAATTTCTTGTTAATGTATCTTACAAATTCAGGACTGGCTATAGCATTATGTTTACTGGATCCCACTGTATTTACTACTCATAAAGTTTTGTTCTCAGAAGGTGACCCTTTGTATTGCCATGTAATAACTATATCTGATTCCTTCCAAAGCTATGCTAGGTCCTTAATTGGAGGGCCCAAGAGAAAAGTGAAAAAAAAGAAAAGATTAGATGTGGTCTCAGTCGTAAGGTTTAAGATGGTAGGTGGCAAGAGAACCAAATTCCAGTGTCCTGAGAAACTTGAATCCAAAATCCACCTAACGCTCTATACATGAGATCAGAAAGACTGGGAGTCTATGGTTCTAAAAAGTTTGTATGACTTCAAAAAGATCTCCATAACCTGATTATATAGAAGTAGATACAAAGTACAGAAATTATAGCAAAGGATAGAATTGGAGGGCATCTCTTGAAGCTTACCGAAAATATCAGTCAGAAAAGTAAGCCTAAATTCAAGCCTATCCTGCTGATAAGACTAAAGCTTCTGACACATTCCAAGAAATCAGGTACGGTTCAAAAATTAGGAGGAAAAAAAAAATTAGGAAGAACTAAGGCTGCCAGAAGTTGAGAGGCTTTACCTGTGTGTGCTGGAAATGGCCAGCTTACCTCATATATGATCTAGCACTCCATGGATCAACAGATGGTTTTTGATAACTTAAAACATGGCTCTGTGGAAAGTGACTTATTAAGGAAGATCCTAATAATAACCAAGACAGTGAAGAAAAAAAAAAGTTTGAATAGTCTTGATCACAGATTTAAAATGCCTTTCATAAAAACAAGTGCCGACCATGGCTAGAGAAATGGAGACATGGCATTATAAAGGCCAAGGGAGAAAAGAAAATGCATCTGCCAGGGGACTGTGCAATAAGGAATTCAACCAGAACATTTCAAATCAATAGCCAGAGGTACCTGTTGGCAAGATTAAGGGGGAAGAAAGGAATGTTAGGGCACTCAGACATTAGCAACATTGGGACACTATTACCACCCTCAGAGTTAAAGAGGCAATAAGGTGAAACAAGCATTTTGAGAGTTTGGTAAGAGCTGTGTCTCTGTGTCCCTGCATGATTTCATATTCCACCGGAAAGCCATGATAGAGTGGCTTTTTCTGGGATCTGAGGTCATACAAAGACACAGATATGTACTATCGGAGTTGTGCATTCAAAGCACAGAAGGAATACGGGAGAAATAGTTTGGCCTCTTCCTCTCTTGCTCTCTGATATCTTTCTGGTGCCTTCTATTGACCAAACACTACTGCAAGCCATCTGATGAGGGAACCTTCGTGTTGCATGTGGCCCAGGCTTCATGCTCCACATCAGGGTGAAAAGGACAGAAAGTGTTTTTAGGTCACAAGGTAAATGGAGAATAGTCATTATAAGAATAAACCTTTATTGAACACTTGCTATATGAAGGACACATCAGACTAGGCATTTTATCTAATTATGATTATATGTACATAGAATTGATGGGTGACTTGAGGAAAACTTTCCTCAATTTCTCTGTGAACCTCAATTTTCCACCATCCAATAAGATTTGGATTTATATTAGATTCTGGTAGTCTTTGTAGAAGAATAACTTTTCATATAGTTAGAAAATACACTTTGGTAAAATTTCTTTCAGACTTGTGTGGATGTCACCCAGTCGCAGTCATTTGGTGGCAGGTCTGTTTCTGAGGTCAAACACATATTGTTAATTGAACTACTGTTTACAGTGAATAACTTGTGAAGATTGCGGTAGCAATAGTGAAGGCTGTCTTCAAATACCTGATGCTCTGTCAAGTGAAAAAGAATATGAATTTCTTCCTCATATTTGTGCAGTTTAAAAAAACAGGTTGGGGGGCTGGGGATTTAGCTCCGTGGTTAAAGTGCTTATCTAGCAAGAGCAAGGCTCTGAGTTTGATCCCCAGCAACTCCCCCACCCCCAAAAAAACAGGTTGGAATGTAATTTTCCGCAAGATAATTCAGCTGTAGATGTGTTGCTGTTTAAGTGTTTACTTGCGGAGAACATAAAGGTTTTGGATCAGTTGCCAATTTAAATATCAGGAGATACCATTTGAAAATTCCAAATTCTGATTTCTTTCAAAAAAATTAGAGTATTGATGAGAGTTTTTTCAAAGAAACAATAAAAGCTGAAAAGTGGCATACTCTTCAGTTTACTAGAATGCCCGCCATCCACCTACATTGTGGTCAGTCACATGCCAGATGTATTTTGTTATAATACTCGGACAATCTGATTTCAATACCTGGATTACTTAATTCATACATTATCCTCCAAACCTCTATAGGCATGTGCATTTCCTAAATTGGGACACAAAGAGGCACAGATTTTCACCCAGCTGTAAGGATGAGCTTTCCAAAGATGGTCTTGACTTTGCCATGAGTGACAAAGAGCTCACCGATCCTGGGAATTCCTGAGGAAAGCTGAGTCTCTACTCGGCAGCAACTCTACCTCATTGGATTGAGTTGGAACTTTTTCCATCTGAGAAAGATGATATATTAAGTGTCATTCATAAAGAGAGCAGTAATCTTATCCGATTAGTTATGGAAAGATCCACCAGTCATAAAGCTCACTGTAAAAAGATCCAAGAAGACCCAGTTACAGGATGGGCTCAATTTAGAAAATGTGTATCATGTCGTTACTACGCATTTTCCATATCTAAGGAAATAAGAAAGTGAATGTCTCATGAAGAGCTCAATACTTTCTTGTGACATCCCTGAACAGCACACGAACGTGGTCCACAGGCGAACAACACTGTTTGATCTTGTGGCTAAAACATGGAGCTTCACTGTAGTCACGGGAGGTACAGCGGTATGGTGAAGCTATTTAGAACTGTAGAGTAGCTTGGAGTCTTTAGATTTCCTGTCTTTTTCAGGTGTCCCTCTTTTCAATGTTTTCCCATTCTACTGGTAAAGTAAGACAGTCTTTGAGACCTTTGAGTTTATTCTTTTCTCCTTTTCTTGTCAAAGGATTTACAAGAGTCAGGGACAAAGGTACCTTATGACCAATGGGGAAGGAAAGCAAAAAGGTGTCATGACTGCTGACTTGCATTTAATGTAGACCACAGAGCAAAAGGCAGTTGTGAGGCCACAGTACAGGCTGGCCAGCTCACCCAGCATAAAGCTTGCAAATTACTTTGGAGTGAACTTTTTCAAGGGGACAATAAACAGTCTGCTTGCCTTGTCCCTTGTGCCACTGTAACTCTATTCCCAGAGTATTATCCCACTCTAAACTCTCTCTTTTAGTTACTTTTCTCTCGTTGTTGGGACAAAATACCGGACACCCAAAGTTAGGGGAAGAAAGGTTTATTAGCTCACAGTCTGCAGAGGTTTCAGTCTATAGTCCGCTGGGTCCGAGGCAGGGCAGCATGGCAGAGGCAGGGTGGACCGGCATGGCAGACCGGCAGCAAAGTAAAGTGAGGAATCCAAGGAATGTATGCACATAAGCAATGCAAACAAGCAGCTAGTTAGCTTCTTCCTGTATCCAAGCAGCTAGTTAGCTTCTTCCTGTATCTTATCTAGGCTACCTGCCCTTAGGGCAGGTAGCACTCCCACCCTTAATTTTAGTTTCACATCCTTGATCCCAGCAGAACCATGCCGAACCGATCAGTGGATTAATTTAGTAACCGCACACTCTAGATCCAGCTATCTCTTACCACATGAGGCTTTGGGGGGACATCTAGACACAAACCATAACACTCTCTTAATGTTTTCCCATCATGCTGCTACGGTTTGAATGATAATGTCTCTTCCAAAATTCAAGTTGAAACTTAATCCTCAGTGCAATTGTATTAGGAAATGTGGCCTTGAAAGCTGATTAAGGTATGAGGGCTCTGCCTCATGAGTACACTTAGCATCCTCACACAAGGATTTGAGGACGAAGGAAGCACCCTCTTGCCCTTCTGTCCTTTCTGTCATGTTAGGACACCACATTCTTCCCCTCCAGAGGAAACAGCATCGCCATCTTGGAAGTGGAGACCAACCCTGTCAACAGCCTGATCTTCTTAGACTTCCTGTCCTCCAGAACTGGGAGAAATAAATTTCTGCTATGTACAAATTATCCAGTCTGGAGTATTTTGTTATGTCGGCACAGAGAGACTGAGGCAATGACTGAAATAAAAATCAAGTCTTTTTATAGTCTAGAAATCTAAAATGATCTATCTTCTTCAATATCATTTCATACAACTTTTACTTATAGATACACTTCTTCCCACTGGAATTTTCATCTCTTCCTTAAATATGCCAAACTCATTCCTGTCATGGCTTTGTAAGTATTATTCCTCAGTTCAAAACACTATCTGGGAAAAAAAAAAAAAAAAAAACCACTATCTGGCTGGGTTTTTTCCTTCAGATCTCAGTTTAAATGTAACCTTTTTAAGAGAAACCTTCCCTAAGTACATAAACTTGTACCCATAACTCTCTTTGACATCACTTTGTGGTCTTTCCTTATTAGCACAAATCACAATGCATGTTGGTTTACTTATTGTCTTTGTCCCTCCTCTGGAACATATCTTCCTGGAGACTTGAGATCTAGTGTGGCTCCAAAGCCTGCCACAGTGCCAGGGCCAAGATGGGCACTTCAGCTGTTTGGTATAATATAAACAGCCTTAATTTGCTGAGTTTTCACCTCAGTATCATCCATATATATGTACTCCAGGTTATGTGAGTCCAGGATCCAACCAATCATGGTCCACAGCATCACAACTACCAGAAATAAGGCCCAAGACAGAATGTGAAAGTGCCACAGAGTAATGTAGAAGACAAGAGGGAGAAAGCTTACATTTGTTGTGGTGAATCAGGCAATACTCTACAGGAACATGCATCTTTACAATCCATGTTGGATTTCAATAGTAGAAGAAGATGATGACATGAGAAAGAAGAATAATACAAACAAAGGATTAAATTTAAAAGCATGTTTAAAGACTGATAGTATACCAATGGAGTGAGTAGCTTCATAAGTGAATAATGAGACATTTGGGGCTGAATATTGGAAAATTTGTGTTGGCAGAATGAAGAACTGGAACATATTTTATTATGTACCGCAGTCATGAAAGATTGTAGACCATGACAACAGATGATCAGCAACATGATCTGTGGGAAAATTTGTGCTGCAATGATACTTAAAATAGGCTGTTGTGGAGAGAGGCTGAAAATGAGAATATCTGTTAAAAGGCTATAATAGTCTAAATGGCAGCATTAGAGAGCCTAAGATACACATTTTTTTTTTCACTAGAAGACACAATGAAGGTATCGATGCCAAAGAAACATACTGGAGGCTGAATCATGTGGATGTATGAGATGACAAAAAGGGAGATTTTAGTAAAGCAAATATGCCACGGATATTCAAGGAGAAGGAAAATTAAGGAGGAGAAGCTGGCTGAGAAAATGTGCTGTGAGTCCTGCCACACACTGGCAATTTCAGTAGCCTGCGGCACATCCTGCTAGAGATGTCCTACAGGGAGTCGGAAACGAAGATTCTAGTTTTGGGAGGAAGTTGGGCCATTTGCTCATCTCTTCTAATGATAATAATTTGAACTGTGTAGAAGAGTTCACTGAGAGAAAACCAGAAAGATGAAGGAACAAAGAGAGAAGGCAGAATCCTGAGGAACGTTTATCTTTCGGGGTCAGACAGAAGAGCAAGAAAACAAAGGAGTTTTTTCAGATGGTTCCAAAATAGACTGAACACCTGCTCCGTGTGTCAGAAGTTCAAGTTCTTAACAATAGTATAAATAAATGCATCTATTTATCTTCCTGCATGATTCTTTTCGCAGGATCACAAATGCCTTATTAATGTCACCCATGACATCCACTTATTATGGCTGTTTATTATTCATCTCAAAGTGACAGCCTTCCTAGCACTTGCTTAGACACTTAGGAAGACAGACTTCCCGCTGGAACAGATGTCAGGTAAAGGGAGAGGCAAGGTGTACACGTCCCCATTTAGGATCTGAGTTTAAAGATACAAAGTTCTTTTGTGTGACTTTTCTCTCTCTCCAAAGAACTTTCTGGGAGAACTTTCATCAGTATTTAATTACAATTAAAAGAATTTTCTTACATAAACTATGGAATTTTGTTTATTTTTACTTCAGTTGTATGACTTTCTGTGCTTCAGTCTCTGTACAAGATGTAGAGATCATAAGCAACCAGATTCGCCAGATGAGAAGGGAAACTAAGAGTAAAATGTAGATATGGTTCAATACACAAGATTCAAAATAATTCCCAAGTTTATAGCGCAGGGACTTGTCCATTATAAGCTGTTACTTCTACTTTTTCTTACTTAATCTTCACCTTAAATTGTGTCTTCAAAGTTAAAGAGATCAAAAGCTTTCCCTACCTAGCCAATAAACCTTATGTTCCTCAGATCAATGGTCTTCAGCAGAGGGTCTCACTGCCAGCAGTCTCAAACTCAACTAGAACTTGTTAGACACGCAAAGTTTTGAGCCCCACCCTAGATTTAGTGATAAGAAACTCTGGAATTGGTACCCAACAGTCTGAGTTTTAACAACACCTCTTAACGATTCTGCCTTGGGAACCGTTGCCCATGATCAACATTACAGTGTTCCCTGGCACGCAGGAAAAAAAACCCACCCAAAACCTACTTAGTTCATACCTCTTACAGATGAGAAAACTGATCCTTCTGCCTATCCTGTGACTATTTCAACTTGGATTTTGCCTTACATTTGTAATAAAAAGACTAGAAAATGGTGATTAATAAAACACATATGGCTAGTAAATGAGCAAAGATTACAACTAAGGTTTAAGGTAATAATCCAGGAACATAGTGTAAGAAATTTTAAAAATTAACATTAGATAAAAATTTAGAACAGGCAATAATACTGACATTCATGTTAGAAAATGTTAATAAAAACTTATGATTTTGAAGTATTTTCTTTCAATATTTACACTGAAGTGTCCAAAAATATTTTGTCTACCATTACATTTATGTAGATAAAACTGATTGGCAACCCTACTGCTGTTCTCTACTGATAGAAATTTAAGTCTCAGGGACTAAACTCTTAGCTACTAATAAACTTAGTATATAGTACTCTATATACTCTATATATGTATATAGAGTGTCTTCTTGCCTTTTAAGCAAGAGACTTTCAAAAATGTTTGAAGATAATGCTGAAAACACAGTGTGGTAGCTTAACGAGGTGACCACAACGCAATAATTTGAGCAAAAGGAATAATTGCAGTTCATTTGAATAACTTATGTTATTAAGTTTTCTATGAAAAGCCTTAAGTCCATAATGGTACTCAACAATGATAAAGTAGAAAATATGTAATATGGTCACTGAAAATGGGGGGACGTTTATTTTTTAAAATATTTTTAATAAGTAGGTTACAGAATTGACATATACAGATTTCAGTTTTTGTTTGATATGTATTTTAACATACATAAGTTTCTCAGTAAACAGAAAAAATGCAAGAGTGAATTTTAAATCAAATAACTCCAGAAAATCAGGGGAGTTTTCTGGAAGGCAGATGAGTGATCAGCACCTATGATCACTGATGATAATGACAGAAAAAGTCAGTGGGAATGGCGGCACATAACTGTAATCCAGCAGTCTGGAAGGCTGAGACCGGAGGATTGCAAGTTTAAGCCAAGCCTTGGCAATTCAGCAAGACCCTGCCTCAAAATTAAAGTACAAAAAAAGTAGAAGGAGCTAGGGGTGTAGCTCAGTATTAAAGTCCTGGATTAAGCCACCATTTCTGCCAGAGAGAGAGAGACAGAGACAGGGAGAGAGGGAGAGAGACAGAGACAGAGAAAGAGGGAGAGAGAGACAGAGAGACAGAGAAAGAGGGAGAGAGACAGTACTAGTGCATTGGAAGCTGATGCGTAGAGTAGTGAGTTCAAGAAGGTGATCTATTAGCCAGATTTATTCCTGTACCTCTTGGATAATGAAAGTTCTGACAGTTCTTTCAGAAGTACTGAGAATCTAAGCATCATAAAGCAGAGGCTTCGCTGCCGGGAACTGGAATTCGATGGACGGGGACTCTCTGGGGAGGCTCCACATTTCCACAAAGGCTTCCAACAACC
Organism: Hystrix cristata; assembly: GCA_004026905.1. Lineage (NCBI taxonomy): Eukaryota > Metazoa > Chordata > Mammalia > Rodentia > Hystricidae > Hystrix > Hystrix cristata. The sequence goes on along the minus strand of PVJO010006569.1, from coordinate 65,618 downwards.
ATTGACAGAGCAACTGAACTGTGACTCCCAAGAAAACTCCAGGCAGGAAAAAGGTCCATGTCTGAATCAGCTCTGAAGGGATCCAGTACGAAGCGACGCGCTAACCAAAATTGAAATGGCTGATAACTCAGATTTTGCAAATCAACTGGTCTGAGGCTGCATTCATTTTCTTTTGAGTCTGACTAGAATTCATTTTCTTTTGAGTCTGAAAAGGTAACATAATCCTAGGAAAATATAAACAATAGAAGTATATATAACCATGAAAGTCTAAAAACTACTGAAGACATTGATCCCACCTATACTATACACATTCTTTAATAGTTTAAGAGTAGATATAAAAATCCCACTATAATTATTTGAGTGAGTGTATAGACAGTGTACACACATCTTTTGTTTTTAAAGTTTGGGCAGCTCCTAAATAAAATTAGTAGAGATATTCCTGAAATGTTTAGGAGAATTTGCTTAACTATAATCTGCATTTAAATAAGATGATTTTGGGGTTGGGGATTTAGCACAATGGTAGAGTCAAGTTTAGCAAGCACAAGGCCTTGAGTTCAGTCCCAGCACCCCCTTAAAGATGATTTTATTCATAAACTATGCTTTATGAGTGGTAAAATTAGCATTTGAAGGTTCAGGAAAATTAAGAATTAATAAGATTAAAATGTGAACATTAGAAAGGTACCAATAGTCGTGTTTTCTACATATAAACAAAGCGCTTAGTCATTTAAAAAGCACAAGGAGAAGATTATTTTCCTCACAGCAGTCTTGCCCCTCAACATCCAAGCAGACATCCAAAGACAAGTACAAGTACCAAGCTCTGATTTGTCCTTATCCCACATAAACATGGGGCTGAATACATATTCCTGTTGACCGAAACTAAAATTCAAGAGAAAAGCTATAAAATAAATAGTTTCCACTATCTACTTTAATTATGTTAGGTAAAGGTGGAGTGGATACTCAACATGAAGAGAGACCTGTTCCCAGTCACATATTGAAAACAAAGATGCATAAAATACGGCCCCATCCTAAGACCTCAGCAAGGACTAAGAAGAGAGAAAGCAGTCTCGTGTACTCAGTGACTCCATTTATCCCTCCATTAAAATAAACACCAAATCCTTTACTAGGAACTCCGAGGTGGGGGGCATGCTTGTGTGTCCCTTCCCAACAAAAAAATAAACTTGGTGGGTGATGCTATAACAAAGATTCAGTCACATTTTCTTACTTTACAGTGTCAATGTTTATCTTTGAAAGCAGTAGCAGGTCAGTGTGACACGCTGTAGAGCATCATAACTTGAACTTGGAGAACAGGAGAATTGGTTTGAATTAATAATGACAATGGCAAAAAGGAAAGCCCGTTTACAAAATTGCCATGGTGGAAAAAGCAAACCTTTTATGGAACAGCTCTGATCAGTGTTAGCTACTCTACAGAATATTCGATATTCCCACAAAAATGTCCCGCACAACAGAGGCTCACAGATAGATAGTACCTTGGCGTCTCCCATAATGGGATTTGACAAGAGCCAGGCACTTTCGGCAGCCTCAATCAATGTTAACTGAAGCAGAAGGAATTCAAAGGCAAATAGGAGTCCTTGAGATCTTTGGGAGGTGAGAGGGGCTTCGGGACTGTGACTTTCTCCTTTTCCCATTATCCCCTTCAATTTAATTACTTGTTCTATCTGGTGCATTGTAATTTGGTTTGCCATCAGGTGACTGTTCCCTGAGCTCACATGCTATTCGAGTCTTTCATGTCAAAGAAAAATATCTCACAGCTTGTGAAGATGCCTGTTCCCAGAAGAAGGAAATCATTCTCAGGCAGCTGGTTCTCATGTTTGTAAGATCCCCTTTCCTGTTCCTAACGTAGCAACAAATGAGGAGAAGAAAGAAGAGAGAAGCTATTTATTTAGTCTTGAATGATACTACTGTATTTTCTCTAGTGCGTTATTATTTCTATAACCGCCCAGTACCAGAATTTTGAGCTAGCTTAGTTCCCCCAAGAAGCACATGCCGAGATGGTAATGTATTTGCAAACTAACTACATGTCGGTGAGGTGATCCTAGGAAACATTGGTTGAGAAGCGCGAACATGACACAGGAAGAGTGGCAGACAACAGAACTGGCTTCTCAAACTAGCTACTACGATGGACAACTGAGTGTCCCCTCTCGGGGGATGTCAGAGCCAGCAGGGAACATGTTTCATTTGGTCTATCCAAGCAGGTATTTTTCTCTCAACTCTCTTTGGTCTTTGGTTGAGGGTTAATGATGCGAGGAGATAGGAACTGATGCCCCAACACTTAAACCCTATAATGCATAAAGTGTGGCAATGTGCAAAGGGCATGTAATGTGTGAACAGTGGGAAATTTTGCTAGGGGAAGTCCTCAGAAATATGGACACGGTACCAACTACAGCTGCCACACCTGCTTTCACACGCATAAATCTTTAAATCCAGGGATCCCTCAGGAACACTGCGCCACCACCCTCCAGGTGAGCCGAGAGAACGAACTGGGAGGAAGTTATTACAGTCTGCCATAAATGATGCCCCTTGCTACTGGAGTCAGGAACTAGGGTTAGAGTTGGTATCATTTTATTCAAGAATCTACTACTGCTCCTTTAGGTTGGTACTTTCACATTCGTTCATTACGTAGCTTTTAGGCTCAACATCCACAGCCTCTAGGATTCCCCCTGCAAATGAGGCCCTGGAGCCCTAGGTTGTTAAACAGAAAGCAGAATTCGGCATAGAGTAGGCTCCACCTGAACCTCATCCAGAAGAGATTTTTGTAATATTAAAAAGTACAATTTTAAAAAATAAGACATTTACATTTCATATTGTTTTACCCTTAGTAGACATTTGCTGAGAGCTTAGGCAATAACTGTGAGAAACATGTAAGACTGAACCATAATTAGTAGCCCCAAATTACAAATAAAGACAATGAAGTTCCAAAGGTGAGGTTAAAAGTTTCCAGTCAGGAAAGAGCCAGCAAAGAGTTAGACAGGAGTGGAGCCCTGGTGAGGAAGCCGATGAGCACAACGGTGAAAACCTCCAGCTTTAGAGGAAGGCACAGCTGGCTCATTCCAGCTCTGCCTCTTACGAAACAGGTGGCCCAGCTCCGAGTACCTGTCCAGAGCATGCCTCAGCTTCCCCAACATTCCTCGGGTAATGGGGCACGACAATACTCACTCCATGACGCCACTGTAATGATTAAATGAGACGATGCTTGTAGGTGCTTTCCCGGTGTCTAGTATATAGTAGTTACACTATCATTAACTTCTTGCTGCAATTATTATCATCATTTTAATCACTTCAAAGTAGAGAATATAAAATGCCCCCTTTTACTATGCATGACTCAAAGCTGTGAAATAATATCTGTGGGACTATACTTCATACTACGGCAATCAGAGAAAAACTGCTGTACTTGCCACCCTGCAGGGAGTGAACGATCTTAGCTCTGGTCGTTAGTTTAGCTTGGTTTATGGTTCTCACAAAATCTCAGGTGTAGTGGTGGTGACTGCTGGGTTTTCTCAAAAGTGCTTTCTACTAAAGTACCAGATGTAATGTGATGATGTCTTCAATGGGTTGACGTCTTCCTCACAATAAATGAGAACTTGTCGGTATTGACCGGGAGACTCACCTGCCCTGGGAGTTGAGCAGCAACTCCTGCCTGATGTTGCAGACAAGTGGGAAAGGCAGTGTTATGGCTTATATCTAGATGTCCTTCCTGCCAAAGCCTCACGTGCTCATAGGTGGGGCTTCTGGGAGTAACTGGATCATGGGTGCTCGATACTGGGTTAGTTCACTTATTATTGACCATAGTTCTGGGTATGAGTGATGAGTAACTGACGTGGGAGGACCCATCCTGGGTGTGGGCGGCACCAACCAATAGGCTTACAGCCTGAATGGAATGAAAAGGGAAAGAAGAAGGAAGACTGCATCCTGCCTACCATGCCATGAAGTGTTTGTTTCTCCTCTGCCACACCCCTGTACCATACTGCCTGCCTTGGAACCAGCTGGATATAGACCAAAACCTCTATAAACTGTGAGCTAAAATAAACCTTTCCTACTTTAAATTGTAGGTATCAGGTATTTTGTCCCAGCAACAACAAAGTAACTAAGATAGGTCGTGTCCCAGGTATCTACATGCAAGGTAAACTGCTTTATGTAAAAGAGATAGCGTCATTTCTGTGGGGCACAAAAGACACCTGCCCTACTTCATAGAAGGGGAAATTACAGAATTGGAGCATGTGGCTGTACAGCCCCGGTAGGGAACAGAGACTCTTGCCTCCTGCCTTTGTGCTATGCATCTTCATATTTCTTTCCAATGGTTTTAAGCAAGAAGGCCTAAGAAGCTACTCAGAGTTTACCAGGTATTCTTAAAAGCCTACTGAAAGGAACTTAAAAGTTAATTCTTAATTAACAATAAATTAAGCACCATTTATTGAGTGTTGTCGCATCTCAACCCACTTACTACATGTAGAGTGCCATTCATGTGATGTCCTTTGTAGGTCCTTACCACTATAACCACAGGAGGTGTTCTTATTCTCATTTCATATAAGAGGAAACTGAGGTTTGCACAAGATGTGGCTTGTCTGACAGACTCGTAGAAATAAACAGGGACTCAGAATTAGATAAGAATGCCAGACAGTGGCAGTCATTAGAGATTATGACCCAACTAAAGAGTTCTGGAGTGGACTATGATATGAAGAACACAGAAGGTGATCATATGGCTCTAATGCCATTTCTACAGGAGCAACAACTTCAGACCCAGCTGCGATCTTTGGCAGATGAACCACTTGTAGGTCTGCACTGGACTTTCTTACAAAGCCACCAAGGACACAGTTTTGTAGGAAACTGACACAGACATTGTTGCTGAGTCAACTGAAAACATTTTATTGCAAGGTAGGCACAGTTACAGGACAGTCAGAAATACTACAGTTTCTGGAAACCCAATCACAGAAATGTGCCTTGTTCTTTTCCTCCCCCAAAGTAGGGAAAGCCACAGAGACGCCTGAGCAACACAGTCGAGGAGGTCAGTCGCGCTCCAACTCCTGCTTTGTCTTAGACAAACATTTTTTGAAACTTTCCAGTGTTGATTAGTTCACATTCAGGGTATTTAAAGCTACTTTTGATATTCATAATTTTTTGCCATTCTGGATGTAGGATCAGAGAGGAATTAGATTTCAACCTGTAAGGTTTATGTTCCTTTGTAGTGTAACATTTATATCAAATAGTGTGTAAGAGCCCCAGGTATAAGGTATGTTTGACTATATTTCAACTCCAACCACTGCCACATTGAGATCTCTTCAGTGGCTAAGCAAATGTGACTCGGGTCATTACCTCAATCCAAACTTTGAAAAAAGGAAATATATGTTTTAACCTAAAAATCAGTAAGATACAAATCAAACTACATAGCCCCCTTCACTAACATGGAACTGTGATTTCAGAAATTCCCTAAGAACTAAACAAGGCCAGTTTCATCACAGAATTATACCATTTAAAGCAATTCCTTTTTATAATCCACAGGCCCAAGAAAAGAAAAAGACAGGAAAAAAGAAAGCCAATCAGTCAAAGGCACAGAGAACTGTGTGGTACACAGGTGAGAACAAAGGAAAACTAGTCCGATTCAGAGCTGTCATGGTAAGAACTCCCATCTGAAGGATGATGGGTTTGAGTCTAATCTAGGTGGTACTCGGCACAAGCAGCTACATGTCTGTGCTATGCAACAGCAGCAGCTTCCATGCTGTATTCTAGCTCCCCAGAACCATCCTCTCTCCTGCCAAGGAATGGGGCCTGTAAGAGAGCACACAGGAGAAAGCCCATCAGGCATGGGCTGAAACCACCGAGAGGCTGATGGAGTCGGGGCAGGGGGCAGAGTGGGTGGGTCCTCACCTCCTCACAGCTTCCTTCTTGCCGCCTCTCTGGAAGGGTAGCGTAAACCTGGGAACAGCCGGTGATGCAGAATCTGGGGGGTCGTGCAGTGAGCTCACCGTGGTATCCATCACCTTGTAGTCCACACTTCTCTGTTGACAAGAACATAAAATAAATAACCCGACACCATCACCTGCAGAATCTCAAGGAGGAGACACCGCAGAGCAACACAGACATACAGAAAAGAATGAAGGGAGGACAAAGAGTAAAACTCAGAAAGGATACTCTACCTGCCACCTTTCCCTGGGATTTCCCTAGGCAGTCGTATCCTGGACTGGAGGCTTGAGATGATTTCTAAGGCCTCCCCGAGGTCCCAAAGGTCTGAAAGGTCAGGAGGCATCATTCCACCGCCATGTGGGTACCTGAACTCAAAGCTCAGCTCCTTGAGAACCTCAGCCAGCCTGGCCCCAACTCTCCTGAGCGGATCCTGTCACTGAAATACTACACAACAGAGAGCAAAATGCAGGTGAAAATTAGCAGGAGGGCTTCCTGAGCCTTTGCCCTGGGGTAGTAGTCAGGGAGAGGCTAGAGGACTGGGGTAGGGTGGCATCAACCACACGGTCTTCTCATTAGTGATTTCAGTGGTCAGGCGATCCCGTTCTCAGCTTCCCACCGAGCGACAAAAGCTTTAAGCAGATTCCTTCAATCCCACAGTCCATGTCCTTTGCTACAATCTAGCATAGCTTGTTGACTCTAAGACACCATTCAGCTCCTAGAAAAAGTTTCGATCCCCACCAGGCTTCCTGCCTGGGACAGAAGAACTCCAGACCTGGAAAGTGAGGGACACTGGCTCCACCCAGAACTCTCTTTCCCCCTGCTCACAAAAAGCCCAGCCCTGCCTCTCAGTCCTTTACAGAACCCTCTCCTCAGAGCACAGGGTAGCTGACATACTGTGAAGAACCCAGGCTGGGTAGCGCTTCTAGCTAGAAGAAAGTGAAGAAAAGAAGGGCGTTTGAAGGTACTTATCCAGACAAACCCAGTTACTAGTGGCATACCAAAGCCTCACGGTGTACTCTGTCTTGGATACGCACAATAAAACAGAAGCCTTGTAGAGTATTAAAGGTACTAATAAAACCAAGAACCCATCAATTTTTTACTATGACTATGCACTGGCAAGTTTAAACAGTGTTGATGACAAAATACCACTCCCCACACAGACAACTCTCTCAACTCTCTCCTGCCTTGGTTCTTCACTGCGCATGCTCGTGGGACCCTATTCCTGTGACAGCCTTTTCTCCTGCTCCCCACACTGCCTGGAGTCATCTTCCCCTGGCCCGTAGGCCCATTTCAAATACTCCCTCTTCCAGGAAGTTTCTCATGACCCTCTTGGCTAGTGGTTGTCCCTTCCTCTTCTTAGCCCGGAGGGCAATTCATCCAGATCTTTTATTTATACCTTACACTTAAATACATAAACTGTGAGTTGTCAACACATGTCATCTCAGGAAGGGAAAGGGACTGACTTTAATGTTCTCCATCTCTCTTATGGGCAAGCCAGGAAGCAGGAGGATGAGGATTGTGAGAATTTCATATATATACAAAGTGCTTAGACTAGAACCTAACATACAGGATGTATTGTGAAAATACTTCCTAATTAAAATAATTTTATGAGTTAACATAGGACTCCTTACCAAATACCAATTATCGCTGACTAGGTTCCAGGCTAATAACTTTGCAAACTGTGCCTCAGTGATGCCTCTAATCCCATGAAGAAGTACCTCAGCTCTCCTTCTCTATAAATGCAGCAACTAAAGCACAAAGACATTAAATAACCTGCCTCCCGACACTCAACTAGTGAGCAGCAGAGCTGGGTTTGAAAATGAGGCTATTGAGTCACGATCTTACTCACTGCAGAACTTTCTGTGATGATGGAAATGTCTTGTGATGCCTATTATGGTAGCTGCTAGTCACCTGGCGCTGTGGAGACCTCTTGAAATGAAGCTACTTTGACCAAGGAACTGAGTTTGGAGTTTTACTTACTTTTAATTAAAGCTTAAATAATGACCTGTGTTCAGTGGCTACTCTGTGTTTAGTGACTACTCTGTTGGATGATGCGAGGTTATCGGAGAGCAATTTACGGAGGTCCCCAGCGTGGTTGGTGGAGACGATGTAATTTGCCTTAGAGCAGCATATGTGGAGCGGGGAGCAAGGTGGTGTTAATAATAATGCATAAAGAGAGACACACTTGAGCTTGAAATTCAGTCCTATTTTTCACTGGCTGTGTTCACATCTCATTTTAGTTAACCTTCCTGCACATCTGATCTCTTTTCTGTTAAGCGGGCATAGAAATATTTCTAGAGTCAAAGTGATCACGGAGTAATGTAGTGTATGAGAAAAAGTGCTTGGTACATGCTCACTCAGTACAATTTAAAGTGAAGTTGTACCACATAAACACATACTTTATGTGAATTCTCCTCTCCAGCAGAAGAGAAGCAGAGAAACATAATGGAAATGATTGAGAGAAGCTTTTCCACCTGGTCTGGATTCTGTGCATATACACGTCACAGAGTGAGCAAGAGACGAAAGACGAAAATGTGTTTTCTTATCCCGGTGGGCTCTCACAGTCTCAGCGTACAATTCTAGTGTTTATATGTGATTTTACTCTAATGCCCTGACTTTAGGAACCTAACACCTTTTTCCGCCAGTCAACGAAGGATCCTGAGCAGTATTCCTACAGAACCCAGTGCTATGTATATAGAGGCCACTGCTATGGTTTCTTTTCTAACTGAGTAGTGATCCTTCTTTTTCTTTTTTTTTTTTAATTTCATTTTAATGGTACATTTTAGATGTGCATAGTGATAACATTCATCATAGGGAATTTGTACCTGTACATGGAATATCTTGCTACTGCTCTTTTTCCAATTCCCCTCCCCTCCCCTCACCCCCTCCTCCCTCCTTATTTACAAAAGCTTTGTTTCTATTTTTTCCTTCTATTCTTTTTCTCTTGTCCCTCCATTCCTTCTCCCCTCCTTTGTTCCCCTTCCCATTTGAATAATTTCTTCCCTTCTGCAATATAATACATTTTAGTCCTTATTTACACTTTTTGTTTCTCACTCCAGAAAAACAATGCAGTATTTAAACGTGTGTGTCAGATTTATTTCACTTGAGAATATGGTTTCAAGATGCATCCATTTACCTGCATATATCTCAAGCTTATCATTCTTTAAGGCAGAGTAGTACTCTATTGTATAAAAAAACACATCCTTCTTATCCCAGCTCTTGTAAATATTTGTGTTCTTGCTAGTGCTCTCACAGGCATGCATTCTTCCTCCTCTTCTCCCTCCTCCTCCTTCCTTTCTCCTATACACACTTGCTCTGTGTTTTTTGTTTGTTTTTGCTTTTCTGTTGTTGTTGTTTTAACATGATTACCTGTGAGCTCTAAATCCACACTGCTATGTGCCATTGGAGCTGGGACTCTGCACATCACCCCTCTCATGGACCTGCTGGCATCTTGTTGGGCTCTGTCGACAGGGGCGCCAGAGCATGACTGTAGATGGGGAAGGAAGATACTGGCTCCTGATTTGATTTCTATTACCACCACCCTGCTACTACTACTTTCCTCTGGCAACAGCAGTTGGTGCCAATAAGAGCAACTGGTCCCACTTAGCAGTTTCTCTAGATTCTCACTATCGAGTTCATTGTCCCTTTTTCAGGGACACCAGGACAGCTAGCTATCCAGTGGCCCCATCTTAAGAAGTCTGGGCTCCTCCTCCGCAAGGCTTATTTTCCAGTTTTAAAATTTTGGTTTGTTTGGAGAAAACATGGAAATTTTTTTCCACATCTATTTTTATTAGTGCACATTTGTTAAGGAGATTAATGGATTTCATTTTGGCAGATTCATATAGGCACATAGCATAATTTGACCATTTTTATTCTTCCATTACTACCTTGCCCCACCTTCCCCCATTTTCACATTTTGGGGGAGTTCCAATGTGTATAAAATATTTTGATCATTCCTATCATTCAACGTTCCTTCCTCTGCTCGTCCCTCTTCAATTCTAGTGGTATGTATAGCTGCTATCTGTAGTTTATTACCTTTCTGTGAGCCACAGTATCTATTTGTGTCCCGTGGATTATCTGATACATGATTAACAATTCTTCATATTAATTCCCTTTGTTAAAATAACTGGTGTAGCATTTTGCCTCTTGACTGGACCAAGCCTGATACACCTTTTCCCTTTCTTTCAATATGCACAACTATGTTATCCAGGACATAAAAGTACAAGTAAGTGTCACAGTACTGTCCTATATTTTTCTCAGATAAAAATTATCAAGATATCCTGACATTTCTGTTTCAGATCTTCTCTGCCTGTACTTAAATACAGAATAAGGGGGCAAAAAAAAGAACAGAGCATATCAGGTCATGCAATTTGATATGTTAAAGAGTGATCAACTCCTGAGCTACTTTCTCAGGGATTTCATTCTAGGGCAGCAAAAAGTCAGATAAAACACACAAACATTTCCATTAATGAAGACTGATACACATAATTCTTTGTGCACGTAGGAAGGAGTATATTCACCAAAGCCTGAAGTACAGACCTTCTGTGGCAATATATCAGCAATTAACCTGTATCAGATGAACAAGAGCCTTCTGCAATATGTCAGCCTTTGACAGCTTTAACTTTCCCATCTGCCAGCTCTCTAGAGAAGATACATACATACAATACAATGCAAGAAGAGATTATATTATATCAGATCCACTTTAGAGATTCTAATCATGACTACTCCCACTCTATTCCCCCAACACTGTTGGTCTTATGCTTATCTTTTTAAAACAGTAGAAGATATAGGACCAAACCTCCGGGGCTTATTGATCATCGCCTGCCTCTTCAACCTACTTCGGCTGAGGGAAGGACATATTGACTCATGAGGGTCATGCTGATCACATCCAGACCTCATTCTTCTGAAATGACTCCTGCTATAGGACTTCCTGTCACAGATAAAGTGATTTTTACACCCACTTTTATTCTCAATGTGATTTGCAGCTGTGACATTTCTAGTAGATAAATGGGCATCGTAACTCAGAGAAGCCATCACAACTTGGATCCTCATACGTCATATTGCCCTCCACCTTCAGTCTGTTCCTGCTGGCAGCCTGGACCTTCATCCTTATGCTACCTAAACCTACTTTTTTGAGGAACTCACCTAAGGAGGCCTACTGGTCCTGGCTGGAATGTCATCCACTGTTACTCTCAGTTTTTCAAAAATAGTGGTTTCCTCAAAGTGTAACCCCCGCTCCCTCCCTTTCTTTACACATTAGTGTTTTAGTTAAGCCTATAAATGTAGCAGAGGCGCTCAGTCCCTCACCTAAATCCATGAGGTCCTACAAAGGCCCACGTCCAGCTGCCAACATTTGGGTCTCTGTGCCTGAGGGTTGTCTCCAGACACCACTTTGAGGCATGGCAGTCGAGCAATATCTGAATATTAACTTAGCCTGAGAGGAGTCCTCAACGAGGAACCAACAGGTGCCCAGAGGATAACTGTGAGGCAAACATTCTAACCTGCTTTCCAGAATGTCCCCATAGTTTCAAATCATAACTGTTCATCTGGCTGGGTAAGTAGCATATCCTTGCTGGCTGCCTTTTTTCCAGATCTTTCGTTCCCAGTCCCCTTGCTGGTGTTTCCTATAGTTCCCAAATAAATTACATGCTCTCCAATCCTTGTTTTGGGGTCACTTCTGGGGGACTAAAACTAAAACAATAGAAAACTACCATTTTCTAACTCTCTTCACTTTTGTCACTTCAAACATATTTCATGTGCATGTAGATCTATGTACACATAAATATGTATTATTTCCAGGATACCTTAATTAGATTTACAAATAACTATATATGCCCAGTTGATATTTGAGTGTTGATGTGTTTTGCTGTGTGCTAGTACTGTCTCTCCTCTAAGTTGATAAGACACTCCGAGTTCAGGAGGCCATCACCCCTGTGTTCTATAATCTTCCACAATGCCCAGTAGAGCCTTGAGTGTTCACTCAGTCAGCGCTGACAGACAAAAGGCTATAGAGGTCAGTTCTGCTTGTCCAACAGTCTTGTCAAGGGTAAGAAAACTCTTAAGAGAAAGCAAATGAGATGCTGTTTTCCATCCTTTGGAGTAGGAGCCTGGAAGCACAGAATGGGAGCCAGCATTAACAGAGGACACTGGGTCAGGATGCCAGAGTCACGAGGCATGTGCTAAGCCCTGGAGGTCACAAACATGAGAGAGTATGCGATCGAGTAGGTTCTCTTTGCCTGTTTCTGAGTGACGGTCCAGTCTGAGGCCAAATGAGCTTGAAGAGCTAGACAGGCCAATGCAAGGACAATCTCTGTGAGATCCGTTCTGAGAATTCTAGACCTTTGCAACAAATTACAAGCCACCTAATTTATTAAGCCCTACGAGTGCATCACAGAAATGGATACTAATAGTCAAGGCCCAAAACACGTAAAGAGAAGGTCCTATATTCATTTATTTTATACTCTGTAAGTGAAAGGTTTATGGGACATTTCATAGTGGCAGACAGTGATGAATATTAATACCACTGACTGCAAACACTCTTGTCTTTGCTTAAGGGTCTCATCTGTCTCCTGGACCAAGAGGACTTACTTTATGGCCTTTCTGCTTGCTCTTTCTTTTCCTAACCAGAAAAAGAGCCTGGCTTATCAGACATTCTAGACCTCAAATCTTTATTAACTAGCTCTCCCGGGATGAAAGATTCTAAAGGACATTCTGAATCAAACAAAGGTGAAATGACACTCAGAGCTGAGTATTTTGTCGCATTATTTCTAAGCCTTTTACAACTGACAATCCAGATAAGATATTGATTAAACAGATCATGCTGCATCCTCAGTTTGGCTGCTAACAGAGTTCACTAAAACACAGTTTTGGCCCTTCCTGGTTGAATCTGGTCCTCTCTGGCAACCACAGACATAGCACATTCAGCACCCTGTAGACCCCTTGTCTTGAGTGGTTCCAGGAGCCCGGAGCAGGCCTGTAGACAAAGTACAGCTATCACAAGCTACAGGACTCTAAAAGAACATTTCTAAGGCTCTGTTTGGGGAAAGACACCAACATATGGCATTATATGAATCCTGCTGATTGAAGAAACTTCAGACTCTATAGAAGCTTTCTAAAAATAATTCTAATTTGAATAGAAAGTCCAGTACTTTACAGAACCAGACTGTTTTTTTCCCCGTCATTTGGGAACTTGAAGAGGCCACAACAATGACAAGCAGACAAAGCAATGCGTAATTCATCCAGAAATGAATTGCAAACAGAATTACAAACAGCTGCCACACTACACAGGAAAACAGCCAGAATTAAGAAAGGCAGAGAAGAGAAGGACAACAACCACCAAAGACCTAACTCTAAGCACCAAATACGTAGGCACCTGCAACATACTTTCTTATCTTCTTCTAACTTCTACCTCCTCTCCAAAGAAAAGCTTCATTTGTCCATTGTATAAATCCACTTATGAAATAATCATTCACAGAAGATATGTTGAAAACAGATATGATGGCAAGAGCGACCAGGTTTCAGAATCAAGTGCTCTGTGACCTGGCCAATTCAGAAGGGTTTTGTACATTTATTTAGTGGACAAATTTATGGCAAATTCTTTCACATGCACTTGAGAAATACATTACCAGTGAAAAGTTTACTTATGCTCATCTTCAAAAAGCCATGTGCATTCAAAGAGTGGCCAAAGGGAAAAAGGAAACACACCCCATTAGGCTACTTGCTCTCTGTGTTCTTTGTAGGCATGAATGTCCTAAGGAAAGATACCGTGCCGAAAATTTCCCTCACACATAAGAAAGATTTTAGCAATTTAAGAGTCATGCTACAAATATTCCACATTATCCCAAATTGTGCTCGAGTTTGCACTGAATCTATCATTGGCTGTTTGACTTGTGAAAAATTATATTAATGATTGCCCTTTGATGGTCTCATTAATGTCTAGATAACTGAATATTAAAAAGTACCTTATTTGAAGTCAATTTTAAATCTGTGTAGTCCCCCTCCTAAGGCAGGCAACTGCTCTCCTCTTTAGTTTTATGACAGTTGTTTATCTTCACCTCTAAGACTCATTTTGGCCTTGACAATCTCTGGATATCTAATACAGAATGAATAAAGGAAATCTTTAGTGTGTTGAATGTTCTTATGATGTTGATGGTGCTCCAAAAAAACTAATGCTCCCATATAAACATTTCTGTATACATTCCTGACTTTGGCAACTGGAATATAAACTCCCTGAAAGCAGAGTCAATGCATCATGCACCCTCCTTTTGAAGCTTCTTAATGCCTTTCAGAGGGCTGGATACCAAGTTAAGGTGATTTTATTTTCTGAATAATAAATCTGATGCTCACTGTAATAGGAGATACCTTGTAACACCGCCACACTGGGATTATGCATCCCAGGCTTCCAAGGATAAGTTCCAGACAAGGGCTCCTGATCAAGGTGGTATCAATGAGTTACTTGGAGGTCTTCAATTTTTTAAAAAAAGTATTTCTCTCTCGCTTTTGCCTGTAACTAAAGGCAGGAGGGAGGGGAGAGTCTGTATGAAAATCTACCTAAAAGACTTCTAACATTACTATCTCCTCCTATTTGTATAGTCTAAGAAGGAAAATATTGAACAGGATCTTAAATTAAAAGAATCGTTTAATATGCAGTTATTTAATATGTAGCTTACTGATGCCAATACTGCAGGGATTCTGCCAGATCATCATACTGGGGAATGAGGTTTTGGAAGCCTCTGTGTTCAGCCCATAGGACAAATTACAGAATAGACTTGTGAGTTTTAGGTATCTTAGGCGTGACCCCATCCCTCTTAGTCCTCTGCATTCTGATGTTCACAGAAAATGGTGGCTGCAGGGGCAATTTCTTGTAGCACTGGAATGTTAGGAGTAAAGCTAGTTGTGATCTGGCTCCCAGAGGCACCCAAGAAATAAGAAGGAATTCTGTTCATTACTGACCAGTATCTGTGACATATAATGGGTACTTACTAGTTAATTTTAGACAGTTCCAAGTTTTCATTGATTCATCTGTAAAATAGGATTAAATGTCTTGATGACTTTTGGACAAGACACTCATGCCGTTGCTCTTATCTACCGGAGGATCAATCAGAAAGTCCCTTATGCTGCAGCTGAAGGAAGGTTACAGCGGTCAACTACCAAAATGGGCTCAAGTGAAGTTTTTCACCCAAGTCTGTACCAGTAAATTTCCAATCTACCAATCGTTCCAAAGCTGTGACCCAGAGGAACCAAGTTCCCAGGCATAAAATGAATATAAACAGAGTTCATATTTGTCTGTGTGTGGCCTCTCCAGATGCAAACAGATTACTCAACCAGGGCAAACACACAAGACGCCAGCATCAAACCCGAATGGTGACAGCGCCAATTATGACTCGGCTCGCCCTCCTGAATATGAAATGTCACTTGTGTCAGGGAAATGCTGCCTGTAAAAGCCCTGTGAGAGTGAAGCCACATCACTGTGACTTTCATTTCCCTAGCTGTCATGGGGAAGAAGCCGAAGCGCACAACCCACTTGCTTTGCTAGGCTGAAAACCTTCTAATTCCTTGAGTTTTGAGAAGTAGAGATCTTTAACTTATTCTAGTAATTATCTGAGCACAAAAGCCCCAGAGGTAATCCAGACAATGAAGGAGGGCCAGGTGGGCACCATGTAGAACTTGCAGGCCCAAAATGCCAGATCTTCCTATCCTTCAAGAGAAGAAGAAAAAAAACAAAACAAAATACACACACACACACACACACACACACACACACACGCACACACACACACGCACGCACACACACACCCCCTAGATTATTTATGGGTAACTTGCTGACACTAAAATGTTGACAACTACAAATTATTTTATTACTGAGCAAACAAACAAGACATCTATGGGCCACATTCAGCTTGTAAATTGCCAAATTCCTCGGTTTCTCCAATAAATGAAACTGTAGATGCGGAAAACATCAGGTATCAAAGGTTTGTATGAAGGAGTGTACAAAAGAAGTGTATCTTCCTTTGGGTCAGGAAAACTGTGCATTTGTTCTAGGTCTGCTATGTTTTTATAGTGAGAGGGCAGACAGATCACCCGGCTTCCTGGAGTCTCTGCTTCATCCTCTCTAAATTGGAGGCAGATCTCAAGGCTGTTATGAGAATCACATCAAAGTGGGCTAAGATACATGGAAAGTACTCTACGCACTGCCTGCTATATTGTACCCTGGTTCACTTGTCATCTTCATACCCTCACTGAAAATTTGGGATGATGACTTTACCTGAAAGGAGCTGCTGTTTGAATTAAGTGTGATAATAAAAGCCAACTCTCAAGAAGTCTTTGTTGTTATTATTTGTAAACAAGAAACAAAATTTTAAACAAAAAATTATATAAGCATTGACACAGAGTTGCAGAGAAAAAGACAGTTTGTTCAAGGCTCTGCCAGGGTGAACCAAATGAAAATCAAGAAATAGGTCTTCTCTTTCGAGGAGGAAATTTTCCATGAAGCTCTAGTTTCTACTGAACTTTTGACTCATGAAGTGTTCTTACTCCATATGGGTCTCTTCAATATATTCAGAATTAACAAATAGAGTACTGTTATTTTTCTTGCTGTTAATGACTAAGGAAGTTGATAACAGTGTTTTAATTGATTGATACAGTGAGGGAAGAAAAACACTATAGCAGATATTTTTCTGTTACATAAAATCCAAAGAATATACTTCTCAATAAAGCCAAATGATTAACTAATTTTCCTTTTTTAAGACCTACTTCATGAAATAACCTGCATTCTGATCATTATATAAAATTAAAATTTTGTTCTTTTTCCTATGACAGTTCTGAGACCAACATGCCTCATAACCATAGGTAATATGCTTGAAGTCTGCAGAAAATAAAATGTTATTCTATTTAGGGCGACAAAGTTATCCCGAGTCACTAGATAATAAACAGGGCTTATGTATATGAACACTGTCAAGGTAAAACACTCAGGAATCCAATGTTATCTTGTATGAAACCAAAATTGCATAAAATATTTAGAATGTAAGGTAAGGAACAATATTACCTTTTTAAAAAATCAACAAAACAGAAAATTCTCCAAACATGTAGCTCTTTCTAAATATGGATCTGAAAGTAGAGCTCTTCTCATTAAAATTTGTTCATTGCTTACTATCTCTCATTCAATTTCTACCTAGGCTAAAGCACCACTGTGGTGAGATCAGCTTGTTACTTAAACATGTACAGCATCAACATTTCACAAGCCAGAACAGGCTCTTGGAAGACCCTCGGAGAGTCTTTTACTCAAAAAGTTCCCTCACTCTGCTTCTTCTCTTACATTTCCTAAGTTTTCCATTTGTTTAAAGACTTAATTAAACTACCTGACCCAAACCACTCATGCCCATTCAATAATGGACAATTCCAGGTGGCCATTTTTACCTCCATCTAGGTAAGTACTTAGTACAAATCAAAACTGCAATCATAAAAATAGTATTGAATGTTAAAGTCTCTGAGGCTTAGTTTAAGTCATCGCCCTTGATGCTATCTAAATGAGTCAATGTTTCTTTGTAATATACTCTGGCTCATCAGTTTGTTTCTTACAAACAAGACACTCTCTCTCTCTCTCTCTCTCTCTCTCTCTCTCTATATATATATATATATATATATATACATATATATATATATATGCATATTCTTTCACCTCTTTGACTACAAGTATTGTTAGCATTTAGAAATATTTCCCCTACCAAATACCTAGCAGAATGGCCTGCACTTTGTAGGTGTCCCAGTAATAACTTATTAAACTGGATTATGGCCCAAATTTATGTCTGATCACTGTGTTAAAACAGTTCCACCTCTTAAAATTCTTCATAGTGCTCTCATGGGAGAAAGTGGAAATGAATTCATTACTATGTCTGGTAAAAAGAAAAGCCCAAATTGGATTTTCTTTGCCCTTCTAGTTTGTTATACAACTGGATTATGAAGCTGGTTGGAAATCACATCTATCTCAGTTGGCAGATCTATCAAGGATCCTATTGAAGATATTAACATATGAGCTGGTTAGAGTGGGATTTATGCATTTCCATCATAGGTAATGGAGATGAAAAGGAACCTGTCAAATCAGAGGGCCTATTCATCTGCCCAAAGAGAGAGTTCAATTAAAGTGATTATTTATATATGGTCTGCAGAGCTTGAAAACTTCATTCCTCACATTCCTTGGGGAGGTGGCAAGTGGCAATCAGTATGTGGCATTTTTGCATGTGAAACACACAGTGATTCCGTAACTAGTTCCACATAGCTTGGAAATTAACATTCTGTCCCCTAAGCTCACAGAATGGACTGTTTAGGCTACAGATCTCAGGATAAAGATTTTTTTGGCAGGTTTATATGTTCCTAATCAGAGTATAGGAGCTAATTGCAATGAAGTTTACTGTCATTTTATGGCATGGCTTCATAGAATGAAGCTATTTATTCCTTCCTAAACACTATGCTTACAATTTAGATACGTAGTTGTGAACTGAAAAATGGTGGCTTAATAAAGGCTTTACAAACTAACTTATTATAAGTAGCATAATAATTCCACCTAGGAAGGTGTTTTTCATAAAATAGAATTGTTTATTAAATGACTTTTCTTTACATTTAGTCAAACAATACAGACAGCAATAGCAAAAGAAAATCGAATACAATGGTACCTCGATTCAAAAACCAAATTTGTTTTATGATTTTGGAAAAGACGGCCATGTTTGTGTTTGTGTGGGAGAGATGGCTACTATCATGTTTGTCACTCAATGCAGAGTTTGCAAACAAAAACAAAATTTTGCCAAACACTTCTGTTTGAGAAGCAAACTGTTTGCAAACAAAAGCATTCATGAACCCAGACACTACTGTACCTAGGTATGAGGAAGTGCTATATTCACTAATCTTACATTGCTATCCACCACTACTCAATCTAAGTATCATCATAAATACAAACTTGAATGTCTAAACTCCATGTGACCCTTCTTCATATTTAATTTTCACTTTCCATAACATTTACAGTAACAGAAAAATGCAGCTCTCCTGTCTGCCTACTTAGCACAAAATATTCCCTCTTTCCCTTTCCAATTTCTTGATTCCTCTTTTCTTCAGGTCCTTTGCTGAAAGGAAAAAAAAAAAAAATCAGGCAGCTTAGAGATGTGACAAATTTTGTGAAATCTCTGATGATTAATTTCTAAGTTGGAAAATACATAGTTCTACAACAATATTAAAGAGTCACTCTGTGCCTCACCGTAAGGTTTATTCTACAACCCTCCACAGCTGTTACCTGGATGAGCTCAATCACACACAGTTCAGAAATACTACACTGCTTGGAAAGGATTTTGGGGCTGGAGATTTACGTCAGCAGTTAAAGTGCTTGCCTCACAAGCACAAGACACTGAGTTTGATCCCCAGCACCAAAAATAAATAAATTAATTAAAATAAAATAAAAGGATTTGGAATTACTCAAAATATCAACCTATTTCAGATAATAATCCTGTAAAAACACACAAATATATTGTTTTCCTTATGCACACACACCTGACACAATATGTAAGCACCCAAGAAATCATGTGTGTAGCATATTAGATATTTGATGTTGTTTTGTCCTAGGGGCTTATAGTAGGCAATATGGACTCAGATATGTAGTCAGCATTCAGCAAACTTTACTTAAAACACTAAACTGTGAAATGTCCATCCCATATATGACAAGCCAAGGACTTCCGAGGTAAAGAACAAAGACAGGTATAAGCTAAACATGATGGCACATGCCTGCAACCCCATCACTCTTCAGGCTGGGATAGGGAGATCGCAAGTTTGAGGCCAGCCCTGGCTACATGCTGGTTGAGAGCTGGCATGAGTTACAGAGGAAGGCCCCCTCTAAAGAACAAAGAAAAGTGGGGCTGGGGATTTAGCTCAGTGGTTAGAGTGCTTGCCTACCAAGCACAAGGTCCTGAGTTCGATTCCCGGCACCAAAATTAAAAAAAAAAAAAAACCAAACAGAATCAACTAAAAATTACCAAATCTTGCAACATAAAAAGAACAAAGAAAAGTATAAGAATGAATAAAATCTAGTGACACCAATATCTAGTGACACCATGACCAGTAGGGTCAGAATGCTGGGATATCATAAGGTCTCTGGTCCTCTGACTAAAACAAGAGATACATGACATCATGGCTCAAGAAATTAAAAAGAAATTTAAAAGCACAAGATTTTTAAAAGAAGAAATCCTGATAATATTATCACAAAGACCTTAAGGCACATAAAATGAATAGACTCTTAACATATTATTATGTTAATACTAACCAAGGCTGGTCCAATGGCAGTGGGTTATCAGAATTTATAATACTAACCAAGTGTTCACACAGGCAGCTCTCTGATAGGCTTATATTTTCAAAGGGTGTGTTCAAATACAGAAAAAAACGCCCAATGTGAAGAGTGCACACAAAGTATCAGAATGGTTAAAGCAGAGAAAGAACTATATGTTTGAGAAGAGTATGAAGAAATATAAGTGCTTTTTTTCTTCTATAATTCTTTTTTTAAAATCTCGATCCAAAAAGAAAAAAACACAAAGGTAGAGATAGTTGACACTAATTGTAGTACAGGCGATGCTGACAGCAGGAAAGACACAGAACTCTTTTGCTGCAATTTTCTCTATCGAAGTGGTTTTCAAACAAAAAAAGGCCAAATGTAGCAAAGAGAACATTCACTCACATTTATTACGTGACTATTTTAATGATTTGTTAAATACATAACTCCTAAGTGCCAAGAATTATGTTAGCCTCTGACTAAACTTTGGTGCATAAGGCAGACATGACCTTTGGCCTCACGGAACTTGAATTCTTGTGAAATTAAATCTGAAAGTAAACCTGACAGCTCCTCTAATACAATCACACCCAGATCCTCCAAGGTTAGCAAAGAAGTTATCTGTCACTCCTTTGCCAATCTTGAAATGCTGAAGATTCGTTTTATTAATGGAGCTGTCAGATTTCTTTACAATGTCTAAGAGATGATGACGAAGTAGAATAAAGCACTTGATGGATTGAGTTTGAGATTTCAGAACCAAAGAAATCAGCCTGTAAAACACTGAAAGACTATATGGGGTGACTGTAAAGCACATGGTGAATTTCACTCTCTGGAATTTTTGGAAGAATTTTTAAAACTACATAAATAATGTACGTTCTTTTAACAACTATAACAATACAGAGAGACTACAGAAAACAAAGTTAAGGGGTCGTGGTAATGTTGCAGTTGAGGTCCTCATACATTTAGTACTGCAAGGTAGGCTGAAGCCTGCTCTAAAAGCCTCAGTACAACCAACTGTGTGCACCTGCTTTCCAACTCTGCATTTAGTGATAGTACCTTAGTAACTGGAACTTGAATATGGTGGGTGTTATTTACAAGGTGGAAAATGGCAAGCAGTACAAGAGATTTTCTTCCTTTGCTTCCTCCCTCACTGTCTCCTTCTCCCTCCCTCCGTCCCCATTTCTTCTCTCACCCCTCCCTGGAGAGGCAGTAGTTAAACATTTACCAGTACATCAATTTCTTAAAGTGCTGTAACTTTTGTAGAATTGTGCTTCCTGGTGGGTTTTCTGGTTTGTTTTTTTTTTTTAATCAATGTCACCAGGTTATTTTCCATAATGCAACATTTATACTGCTAATATAAGCATGTGTAGTATATATAACTGGTTCCTCATCAGTCATATGATAAATGTTATATGCTTTTCATTTGAGCCAATATAAAGTGTAGAAAATTGTTTCCCATTGTTGTTTTAATTTGTGTTAATATGGAGCACAAATGAGACGTAGGATCTTTTTATACAGTTTTCTGCACTTTGCATTCCTCTTCTGTGAATTTCTGGTTCATGCACTTTATTCATTTCTTTTAATTTAGTTATTTTGGTATCATTTAGTCCGATCACACTGATTACATTGATAGTAACTTTTAATTTATTGTGTTATAAATGTTTTTTCCTAGACTATTTTTTTTTATTTTTTTTTAACCAAGAACATGTATTGGTACATTGTCCATATATTGATCACATTTAACATGTTTGTTTTGTACCTGTATATGGTGTCTCTTGGTTCTCACCCCCCACCCTCCCCTCCCCCTTCTGTTCCCTCCATCCCTATTTACAGCAGGTTTATTTACAATTCTCCATGATTTCCCTTTCCCCTTTCTTTCCGTTTTTTCCCTTCCTGCGTTTCCCCCCTTCCCTCTTTCTGGTACTCCTCTCCTTTGTATATTATCTTCCTTTTATATAATATCTGTTACACTACTTTGTCCTTATTTACAGTTATGATTTCTCATATCAGAGAAACAATTCGATGTGTGCTCATGAGTGTCTGATTTATTTCACTTTGTAGTATATTCTCAAGGAACATCCATTTACATACAAATAACTCTAATTTATCCTTCTTTATGGCAGTGTAGTACTCCATTGTGTAGAAAAGCCACATCTTCTTTAGCCATTCATTGATCGTTGGGCATTTGGGTTGTTTCCAAGACCTAGCCATTACAAACTGCACTGCTATAAACATGGTTGTGCATATATCTCTGTGGTATGATGATTTTAACTCTTCTGGAAAGATCCCCAGTGGGGGAATAGCTGGATCAAATGGAACCTCTAGTTCTAGTTGTTTGAGGAATCTCCATATTGATTTCCACAGTGGCTGGACCAGTCTGCATTCCCACCAACAGTGGAGGAGGGTTCCTTTCTCCCCACAGCCCCGCCAGCATTTGTTGTTGGTTGATTTTTTCATAGATGCGATTCTTTCTGGAGTGAGATGGTATCTTAATGTTGTTTTGATTTGCATCTCGCGAATGACTAGTGATGTTGAACACTTTCTCATATATTTATTTGCCATTTTTGTTTCTTCATTTGAGAAATGTTTATTCATTCCAGTTGCCCATTTTTGGATTGGGTCTTTAAATGTGGGAGATTTAATTTTTTCGAGTTCTTTACATATTCTAGATGTTAGACCTTTGTCTGATGGATAGCTACTAAAAATTTTTTCCCATTCCGTGGTTTTTCGTCCTGCTCTATTGGTGATTTCTTTTGCTGTGCAAAAGCTTTTTAATAGTATGTGGTCCCAAGCACTGATTCTTTGTATCATTTCCCATGCAGTCTGGGTTTTGTCCATAAACTTTTTCCCAACCCCTACGTCTTCAAGGGTTCTTCCTATTCTATTCTCCAGTAAATTTAATGTTTCTGTTTTAATGTTTAGATCTTTGACCCACTTTGATCTCAGTTTAGTGCATGGTGAGAGGTATGCATCTAGTTTTAGTTTTCGGCATGTGGCAAGCCAATTTGTCCAGCACCATTTGTTAAAGAGGCTATCTTTCTTCCAGTGAGGGTGTTTGGCTCTCCTAGACTATTTTTGATCTTCAGACTTTGTACCTTGTATCTCTTGCCAAACATTGTTTGTAAGCAAATGTGCCTATCTTTTCCTTGTGGTTTCTGATTTCTGTTATGGTTTGTGTCTAGATGTCCTCCCAAAGCCTCACGTGGTCATAGGTGGGGCTGGATCTAGACAGTGTGGTTGCTAAATTGTCCACTGATTGGTTTGCCATAGTTCTGTTGAGATCAAGGATGTGATGCTAGGATTAAGGGTAGTAGGATTAAGGGTGGGAGTGCCACCCACCCTAAAGCCAGGTAGCCTGGATAAAATATAAGGGACAGAAAGAGGCTTGTTTCCTGCTCTCTCTTGCTCCCTTGCTTACTTTGCTGCCTTCGGCCTGTCTGCCATGCCACCCTGCCTTGGATTTAGCTGACTGTGGACTGAAACCGCTATGAACTGGAAGCCAAATAAACCTTTCCCCTTTAACTTTGGGTGTCAGATATTTTGTCTCAGCAAAGTAAAGAGAGAAAAGTAACTAAGACACACACTACCCTCACCAAGGAGGTTACAAGGAAATATCTGTGAAGAAGCAGTTAGAGCACAGACTCTATCCACAAACAACTTCAGTTTGAATCCTGGCTATACCCTTCCAAATGCAGTCTTCTCTAATTCTCAGTTTTCCCATCTACAATCTGGTCTGGACAATAGAACTCAATTTACAGGGCTATTAGGATGAGTAAATATTTAATGGATGTTGTGAAATCTGTGGTTCATCACTGGTAATTGAACTGTCTCCACTATCTTGAAATGTTCGTTCTGATTCAGTTTTTATTTGGTTATGATAGTTTGACAATATCTTCACAGGTATGGTATGAGAATGACTCATAGTGTGACATTTAACATATCAGAATATTTCTGTCTTGCTCTCTGACTGAAATCTTGGACAGGATTCCTGGCTGCTATTCACCCCTGTAACAGCCCCTGCACATCCAGCTGTTTCAGCTTCAGTGGTAACAGGCTGGTTTGAGTCTATTTTTCCATTAAGAAATAAATTCTTTCTTCCTGGAAGCTTTTAAAATTGCTCTTTGTCCTTGTGGAATTTCACCAGAAAATATAGGTTTCACATATGTATACTCCTGTGCATAGAGTATTCACAGTATACACAGATGCCTCATGTCTAAATGCATGCACACACATACACAAATGAATGTACACCCCTGCTATGGATTAGCACAGTATATACACAACAATCTATAGGTAGCTACGTCTCTCCACATTTCTATATATATGTGTAGTAACATGTTTATATATATATGTGTGTAGATAGGTATATGTTATGTGTATTATGCACATATGCATTTGTAAATGTGTATATATACAATTGTATTTTTTCCTTCAGGAAATCCACTTGCACCTGAATTACATTTTTCAAACAGAAATTTCAAGTCTTTATCTTAAAGAACTTCAGTTTTCGTTGTCATTGTTCTTGTATTTAATTATTGTTGCTCGTCCATCAGCTTCTTGTTTCCTCCTGGAAATTTTACCTGCACCTTAAGTGTCCCAGGACTATCTTTTTCATTCAGTATTTTTGTATTTTCATTTCTTTGTATTTTTGCTCTACACTGTGAAATAATCCATACACTTGATCTTCTGGGAATCTAATTAGGTCTTTGGAAAACATTATTCACCTTTCGAATAGTCTGAATTTTTCAATTTGTAAAGCATTTTTAAATTAACTCTAGAATTTAGGGATTCTAACTGTATCATCTTTAAAAAATCTTTTTGAAGAAATTTTCATGTGTCAATTCTATTACTTCTATATCAACAGAACAATGTTTTTAACTGGTTCACTTGGCTGTTTACCCCGATTTCAATTCTTTTTTTTTTTTTTCATGTACATGGTACCTGTATACTTCCTGCCCATGTGAAATTGAGTACGACTTGCTTTTGCCATTAAAATATGAGAAAAATGGTGCACATAAGTTTCGGTGTGGAAGGTTTTGCAGCCAATGCAAGCCTGCATGCTCTCTGTCCCAGGAGCTGTCATTACTCAAGTTAGTGGCTTCTCTACCTGAGCCGCATAGTAAGAATGGGCCCATTGAAATGAGTTCTCCGGCCAACCCTGAGACCTGGGGTAGGAATTGATCTTATTTTAAGCTACTTAGTTTTAGAGGCCATTTGTAACTACAGCAAAGTTTAGTATATCCTGACACGGTCTGCTTCATCTCTACCTCTCAGGGGACAGTTTTGCTTTCCTAGTAACCTCTGAGTGATCCTTCAGGAATTTGCAGAGATTAAGCTACCGGACTGTTCTCGTGCAGGTGGAACTCGTGAGCAAATCAGCGGGGTGATTCTCATACTATCACATCAACTGTGAATACCTCGGTGCTTCTCCCAGAGTGTGAGCGCGCGTTCTTTCTAATCTCCGGTTTCTTATAAAATGAATGGCTCTTCTTTCACATGTCAAGAGCCAAAAGCTTTCAACACGCCCATAACAGTAAAACATCATGTTTTCACTGCAGAACCTGTGGCCCTCCAAAGGGCAAAGGCAACAGGAGAGGGATGTGGGTCATCATCTCACCCTGCCCAGCGTTTAAGTGAACCCAGACATCCGTGTTGCTTGTCCTGAACCCCTGCCCAGTGCTTTTGAGAAGGAAGCTCTTGGCCTGGGAACGTGAAAGCACAGTTACACCCTCAGGGCTCCTCTAGTCCTTCTCGCTCTGGCTTCTGTGATGGTCCAGAAAAGAGTCAAGTGGGACAGGTAGATAAAGAGAGTAGCGACTGGGCAGGGTTTCGCTGATGGAGGAGGAGAAATAGAGGCACCTAGGGAGAAATGAAAGTCCTGGTTTTCAAAAGATGCAGGAAGAAAACAGAATTTAGACATTTGTGAGTTTAATATGAAGCTTCAGTTAAACTTTAGTATGAATACTAAACAAAATGTGATGGCTTCAAAAGAAGTGATCGGCACAATTGGCAATGATTTGCTTAGCTGGAGTTGCCAAACATGGGTACTCCAGAGAAACACTAGAGACACAAAATAAGTTCAGAAGAAGATCTTACGATTTCAGGCTAAATTTTAAAGATCAAGAAATGGCTAGTAGTGGGATGGACTAACAGGTGGCTGGAAAAAAAGAAATCCAAAGAGTATTGATTAATAATTTCATGTCAGTATGGAAGAAAATCTGTAAAATTAAGAAAAGTTTTATCCTTTTTAATGACATATATCAGTGTCATGTAGAACAGCAGAAATCTGGCTTAGTAGGAGGTCAAATAAATAAGACCCAAGGACTTTACTAAACCACAAGGCCAAAATATTACACAAATGGGGATTATCAAAGCAGCAAAAGGAAATGTATGCTGTGTAATAAAGATTTATAAAGTTCAAGAGATGGGCACTGCAAGAAGAGGTCAGCAACAGGTTTGGTATCGGAAAGCCCTTTTGATGTTTTTGCTCTTATAAACACATTAAGGCCCTCGCTCTTCAAAGACAAAGCTCTAAGCCACAGTACAGGCTTGGTGGGCTGGAGTGCAGGCTGCAAGTGAGCCGCCCTTGGCTTCCTTCTCCAGGCGCACACAGCAGGCACTCTGCACATCTGCACTGAGGCCTTGGTGACAAATCCCTGTACTCTGCATTGCTCAGAACTCAACTGGAAGATTTTTCTCTGAACTAGGTATTTTTGTTAAGAGAAACTTTCAAAGTAGGATACTTTCAGAGATGAACAGAATAGCAATTAGTCTGGGAAATAAGTCATATGAGAAAGGATTTTAAAACTCAGTAAAGCAGAGGCTTGACAAGAAAAAAACTCAGGAGACCATGAGAGAACACTTTAACTATTTGAAAGAAAGGGATCTAGATGTACTCTGGGTAGAACCAGAAGGTCAAATGAGGACAAACAGGCAGACTTGCCATGTTCTGTTCATTGCGGTGATCAAGAATTATATCAATTCAAAGTTACAAGACATGTTTCCATTTATATGAAAGGTATTTCCACTTAAGGGCAATTCAAAAACAGGATATACTATTTTGAAAAGAATAAATTCCTCATAAGCAAAGCTCTACAGGTCAAGAATGTTATAGAAGATCCTCCATTCAGCAAATTTGAACTAGCAGAACTCTTCCCACATAATTTCATAGTATACAGCACTTGTGCTCATATGAGAAGTTTAAAAAAACAAATATAAATTAGATACGTTTTCTTCT
Source organism: Hystrix cristata (assembly GCA_004026905.1). Classification (NCBI taxonomy): domain Eukaryota; kingdom Metazoa; phylum Chordata; class Mammalia; order Rodentia; family Hystricidae; genus Hystrix; species Hystrix cristata. The sequence goes on along the minus strand of PVJO010006569.1, from coordinate 38,166 downwards.
TTGATGCAGTCCATAATCTAGTGATAGGGACAGATACATAGATGCTAAGTTTTTAAAAAATTATTTCATGAAAAACCACCAGTTTCAGAATAAATACATAGAAAATTCCTATCTCATTTTCATTCTCACTTGCAAGACTTGGAGCCCGAACCACCAAATAATTTGCTATACATGCTAATTTTCTTGCCTTTAAATATCTAACCTCAACAGCACTGCTAAGAAGGTATATGTTGACAAGGTCTAGTTTACTCTGAGGTATCCAGACAGCAGACCTGAACAAAGTGTTCTCTAACAACTGTCATTCATGTTTCAGTGTCATTTAAATCAGAACTGTCTTTTACGTTTCTAGGGATCTCTTACATCTGGGTTGCCCAGAAGGCTTGTGGCTTGTTGCTGCTGTGCTAGCATGACCACTAACTCTGCTGTCTGTAATCTCCAAAGTGCCCACCTTGAAGGATAAATTACATGCCAAGCTGACATTACTCTGCCTTCTAGGTGCTATACACAGTGATACCTCAGTTCACAAACTTAATTCTTTCCAGGATTCTGGTTGCGAACCAAATCAAATTCACTGGTTAGGCTCAACATTGACCTTATGGGGAAATTTGATTCATTTCTCACCCAGTTCTAAGACCAGAATCTTAGAAAGAATTGAGTTTGTGAACCAAGACACCACTGTATTATATAATATGCCCATATTGTGCAATATAAAGAAAGAACCATGAAAAGCATTGAGTAGTTTTCAATCAAACAAGGTACTTGATCATTAACATTACTTAAATACATTTAGTACAAAGCAGGTTAAAAGTTACCTAAAAATACCTTCAAAGTTCTATGGAAATACGGTGGAAAAAAATAAAAACGCCAAACAAAGACAAGAGAAAACTTTTGGAGAAATGGAAACTCCTACAAAACTCAGAAATAGGTTAACATTTCAATAAGTAGAAAGGGCATTCCAACTAGAATATGGAAGTACTTTTACACTCACGTTTATTCATTAATTCATTTATTCATCCAACAATAAGAATATAAGTAAAACTGGTTCAAGGAGCACTATATTATGTAGGTAATAAAATAGGGAAATGGAAATATTGGGTTCATCAGACATTCCTATGTCAACCTTCCTTTTTGTGAACTGATATTGAAATGGAAAGAAAATAATAGTAAATAGGTTTTCCAGGGTACTTTACATATTATTGTTAGCAAATGTGATAGCCATCTTAAATAGTAATGGTTAGTCCCTCAGTGGCAATATAGCCATCTTAAATAGTAATGGTTAGTCCCTCAGTGGCTTTCTTCATTCATGCTATTTTTTTCCCTCATTCTCCTGCCTGGAAATTTATGGTTTAACAGGCTATAATAGGCAAGATAAAGCCATTCATCATGTAGGCTTAGTGTGGGAGAGTAAATTTAACTTGGTAAGCTTGATATATAAATATTGGTTTTTTTGGGAACACACAGAGCATATTTACTTGAGTGTAAAATCCATGCCATACACTATGTGCAACAAATTTCTCAGTCTAAAATACAGGACAAGGGACTTCCAGTGTTTCAGGTTTCAGAAACAGCAGCTTCCTGTTCGGCATGGTGGAAGGCAATCGTGTTATCTCGTCTTCCCAGCCCTTAGCCTTTGGAGGAAATTTTAATACCAATACATTTTATCTCAGTATCTGCATCTATATTTGCATCTATTCCAGCATTGTCCTTCTTGGTGGATTTATGGTTGGAATGTTCCTGTTGATAGCAGGACAAATGAAGATGGCGTTTTAGGAGTTTTAATGCCATGTTTAGAGACTTTGTTCGCAGGCCACCAACTGTATCACATGCCAAAAAGGTTTTGGGTGGTAAATGTTGAGAATGGCCACCAGAGGGACTTGCTAAGGTTGCGTATCAAACACTTAACACAGAAAATACTGCCAGCCTGATTGGTCAAAGGAAAATGACTTCACTTTTCAGGCAGTGAGACTGGTATTCTTTAAAGAAAAACTGAGATCTGGAATGATGAATGTGTAAATGTTGCCATGTAAACATATTTTAAGGTTTTCAGTGAATATGTTCCATTTATAATTTAAAATATCCCAGGGTAAAATATTTTAAAATAGGTTAAAGATTTGTTTTTAACTATTTAAAATTAAACTGGGGACTTGTACACTTCCACAACACAACTTCCACCAGATGTGGTAGTGTGTCAAGTCATCAGTATACAAGGGTTTTACCAAAGTCAGAACAGGAGCTACTTCAGTTCCAATATCAGGGCAAGTTAAGTTATACACAAAGGTTGAGAAGCCAACTTATCGAGGAATGATATGTCATATCTCTTTTTATCTGAACATCTTTAAAATAGCACAGTTTATTCAGTTATTGGAGAATATTTAATTCAATTTAAGAGATAGTGTTGAACTCTTACCCCATAGAGGGCTGTAGGTGCCAGAAACTGAAAGCTGAGTAAGTCATTATCCTTTCCTCAGCAAGCTTACAATCTTCTAGTTAGGAATATGATGGACTTGGATTATAAATTTTCATTTTGTTCAACTGCTTCAACTGTATAAAACCACACAAACTGGATGAGAAGGGATTATATAAAATTACAGTAATGAATCTCCCCATATAGATGTAGCTATAGAGATAAAATATACTGGTATTAAAATTTCCTCAAAAGGCTGGGGGCTAGAAAAACTCGAAAACACATAATGCCTTACCTCATGCCAAGCACGAAGCTGCAGTTTCTATAAGAGCAGATTCATTACTGTAATTTTATATAAATTTTCTATATAAATATTCTATTTTGTACAAGTTTTCTTTTTTTGGTGCTGAGGATCGAACTCAGGGCCTTATGCTTGCTAGGCAGGCACTTTAACCACTGAGCTAAATCAGCAGTCCCTGTACAAGTTTTCTACAAGGGCAGATAAATTTTGTACAAATTTTTCTACACAAAGTCCTTAACAATCTTGGAATCTATCTTCATGGGAAGATAACACACAGAAACATTAACAGTACTCCAGGGAGAATGAGTACACTTTTTTTTTTTTTTTTACCTCAGCTGATACTTTGATCTCTAAAATGATAAGAAAGGCCTCAGGGAAAGCAGGAATGAAGGGTGCACTGTATTCAGGAGACCAGAGGGCAGCATTCTAGGTTAAGGTTAGTGGGAAATCACAACTAAAATAGGAAAAGTAGTGAAATAAATATTACAGTGCAGTTAATAAGACAAATATCTTGAATGATAAGGTCAGAAAAATGCATGGTGATCATATGACAAAATAAATACCTTGAAGGTGTGGGAAAATAAGGCAAATATCAGTGTTTCATTGTTCACATTTTTCAGTGGAAATTTCTAATTTACAAAAGCTACACAATTCACAATTACGAAGGCTGACTTTCTCATTCTCACTAATGTGAAAAGGAAGACAGATACTCTGTGAAATGCACCCTAACATAAAATACTGTACATATACGCCAGGGACGAGGGGGCTACAATTACTTAAGAGGCCCAACCATAAATTCTCCATTCTGTATTAAAAAATGAAAATTTTTTTGCAGCAAACATTTGAGCATACAACTAATTCTCTGTACACTCTGACTTGTCACTCCAAGTAGATTAGTTCTTTCTATCAATTTTAAGTACATTAGAGCTCTCAGCAGCAAAACAATTCCTGTATTATGAAAGAGGTCATTAGTCATGTATACCAAGTCTTAAAATGCCAAAAAATGATTCTAAGACTCCTTCAAACTGTAAGAATGGGAGGCCAGAGAAATGTAACTTTGTTTATTAATAATGGTTAAAAACAGCAAGAGAAAAAAAAAAACAGAATACATAGGTGAGGATATAAATTATATTTATACCTGTTTATTTCCTTAGGCCCTAACGTTATCACCCTGAGCGATAATTATGTCAGCATACACATTACGCTTTTAATATTAAGCTGACAAGATAGTCTAGAATAAGATTTAGGGGTCTCAGAATGCTTTGCTGAATGGATTAGAAAATGCACATGATTATAGAATATTGTTTGGCTTCAAAATATATTGATCTTATAATTGTTCCTGTACAGATAATGTGCACAAAATAATGTGCTCAACTTACATTTAGAAATCTTCCATTCTAGATTTCTTAGCTAGCAGTCTGCTAATTGCATTTAAAAGCCTGAGACCACGTTCTCCAGCCCCACCTGTTCCTTCTTTTAAAATATCCTTCTAAAAATAAAGTTAATAACTTCATTTTCTTTATGGTAATGGGATTAACTATAAATGGGATAACAACAGGTCAAAAACCAATCTCTGTTACCTTCCAGACAAAAAACATTCAATACTGCTTTCAGCACTGTTTTTTTGTTTTGTTTTATTTTGTTTTGTTTTGTTTTTTTGATGTGGAGGATGTAACACAATGTAAGTTGAGATAATTATTGGTCTTTGTCCAAACACTATTAGCACAGGTCTACCCTGAAAATAACCAGGATGAGGTAATGAGCTCTTCCAAATTCAAGGTGCTAAAGGCTAGGAAAATGAGGAAGTCTTTACAGTAGGTCTCTCTGAATGGCATCAGCTGCTTATTGGAACGCACTTGTAAAGTCGCTGTATTTGTCAGTTGCTGTTTTATTTATTTCCCCAAAATCATCAGGGATGGGAGAGGGACAATTTCCCATAGTGTCTATGCTTACCACACATACACACATGCACTCACAAAATTAGCCAAAAAATGTTTCATAGTAGGATAAAAATTTTATACACACTGAATCCCCAAACCATATATATATATAAAAACTAGTGGGGAATGGAGAGGGTGATAAGATGAATGAGTAAAGTATGTTATGTGCATGTACAAACCTGCCAAAATGAAACCCATTAATCTATACAACCAATATGTACTAATAAATACAGTGGGAAAACTAAGTATTCTATTGAAATAACACTAGCACAGAGAAAATAATTAGGTTATTCTGGTCACTATTCTGACCACACGGTCTCAAACTTTTTCTATGAAGACACTGTCCATCCTAATGTATCCTTAATTTCACCTAGAAAGCCAAGACATGAGCCAGAAACCCTGTGATCTTAATTGTGGGGTATTATGAACATGTAGAAAAGAATTTCTGTCTCATAATTTATTCTTGTCTGCCACATAAACTCCTGCATTTCTGAGTTCTTTCCCAATTCAGGCAGTTTTAACTTCATGCTAAAACACGCTAAAGAGGAATTAATTGTCTTCCCTATCATCACTCTACTCTTTTTTTTTCTCTTCTCTTATAGTCTTTCCCATTACCAACTTCTCTTTCCACATAAGGGCTCAGAGAATTTGTTTCATTTTACCCATAAGCCTATATAATATGTCGGCACTTCTTTATGGGTGCTGATCTATTAATCTTTCTTTACTTTGCTGGAGATTAGAAAGTAAGTTATCATATTACCCAATCAAAAAAATGTCTAATGCCTTCACTGTGCTCAGGCTTTGTCCCAATTAAGTCAATTTACCTAACAGTTCATTTACTTGAGACAACATGTGTTTAGCAATTCTTTCCATGACCTTAGCCCAATATATATTTTATTCTGGACCTGGTTACAGAAAGTTGGCGACTCAATTAGTCAAAATGAATTAAGGGACTCCTAAATAACACATCTATGACATTAACAAGACATCAGAGAAAAGTATTAATTGCAAGTCATCAAATCACAGCAAAATACAGATCACTAAGCAAGTATTATAAGCTTTTCGGTTAATTGTAAGTATAAAATGAAAGCGTTATTTTGCTTTTCATCATAAATGCTTCCCTGTGAGAGATAGGGTTAAAAAAAAAAAAAACCCTAATACATTCACTCTAGGAATCATCCCAGGAAGACTGATGCACAACAACTTTCAAACTAAACCTCATCCCTAGGAAGACTCCCTCCAGAACCCTGAAATCCAGAGAACAGTATGAAAACCACTCATTATGATCTGTCCAGGACTCTGAACTCAGGGAGAATCTATGGCTTTCGCAATGACAGACATGCCCCTGCTTCCTTTACCTCTGTCTCTTCCTTTATATTTCTCACATTTCAACTCTGCATTACCAGGGAGGGCGTCCATTTGCCTAATGCTCTATTTCATGTCTTCCACCATACTAGTTTCATGCTCATGATTTCTTTCCTTTTCTGTGTTTTGTACCTATGCTCGAGATCACATTCTCCATCTGAAAATGAGTTTTCCTCTCCTTGGTCCCTTCAGTTTCCACATGGGGCCTCCCAAATATAAAGCCCATATCTCATGGCCCTACAGTGATTTCATACAAGTCTGAGAGGTCTTTCTGCTCTCACATACTTCAACATTTAAATAGTAAGGATATTTCTCCCCTTCACTTTCTCAAAGGAGAAAAGACTGGTGCCCTGAGACAATATCACTAGATGACTATTACTCCAGGATAAAACAAAACTTGTTTTAAAAATGGTGGGTTTTTTTGTTTTGTTTTTATATTTCTTTTCCTCTCCTCTCCTCTGCCACTTTTAAATATTATACAGATTTTTTTTTTAACTCACAAAGTAACGGTACTTCAATTGCTGCCATTCATATTTCTAAGTAATCACAATCTTTCTATGGGCCATCCCATTACCTGATCACCCAGCCACTTCATGGGTATACTTACGATCATTACTTCACAAATGGCCCATGGATTCTTGCATAAGATTTAATGAGATTGATCCGCTGATATGGATATTGATCTCACAACAACATTAGTCAGATGTGAGCCCAAAGGATGACTCTGCACATATGAGGAAAGTTCCACAGTCCTTATTAAAATAATCATAATCACAATCACAGATGTGAAGTTATATGGCTTACTTAATTGCATACCTTCCAGAATTCATATCAGTGTGGATTACTTTTTAGACCAGATGCATTTGGTATTGACATAAGGGTAATTCCTACTTTTGGCATTCAGTGGTCTGTGCTATAAGGACGAGGTAAAATTAGTTGGTGGTAACACCATCGACAATCATATATGCACTGAAGAAAATGAGAGTGGTGGTAAGTCCAAGAAATTCAGTGGATAGTAAAGGATGCTAAAAAATACACTTAGTAATCATCAGCTTTGGAAATAAAATGAAAACATAATCTATAGGGTTTTAAAGGTTCTAGAAAGTGACCTTTCCAGGGAGTAGGTTTGGTTAAAAATGGCTGAAAATGATCCTGGGATGATCTCTGGATTTAACAAATCAGGATTTTTTTTTTTTTTACTTTTATTCTCTCTCTAGTAGGGAAGCATTTATGAGGAAAAGGAAAATAATTCTTCTACTTTATGTTTCTGATTTAGTCTTTCCTCATCACTGTAACAAATACTCGAAACCCAAAACTTAAAAGGAGGACAGGGTTATTTTGGCTCACATTTTAGTCCACGGATGGCCAGCTCCAAAGCAGAAACAGTCTGGAAGCGAGGCCTCACTGAGGAAAAGCTGCTCACAGCTTGGTGGCCAGGAAGCAGAGAGAAAAGCACACATCTGGAGAGGGAGAGACTCCCTTCCACGACACACTCCCACTGACCTACCACTCTGACCAGACCTCACCTCCCAACAGCAAGCCAGGTACACTGACCCCATAGCTCAATCACCTGCCAGAAGCCTGCCTATGAGCACGTGAGGCTTTTGGAAACATCTACAACAGCTTCCAATTAACTGAAAAACCTACTATACTCGATTAGTAACCTGTACGTATTATGATTTGATGATTTACAATTACTGTTTTTATTTCCAACGTCTTGTAAATACCATTGTCAACTGCTATAAATACCTAAAACATAATAACTCCTCTAATGGCAGTAGCAGCTACTATAATAATTAAATGCACTAAGTCAAGGATAGAATTGTCAGTAGGGAAAATTGCCCATAGAACTATTTTCTGCTAATTTTTTATGAGCCTATTTAAATGCTTTAGGATAAAAGTTGTTTCATATTTTGGACATGTTTCTTCTTTAATCTTAATAATTTGATGATGGCTAGAACATACACACTGGCTACCTGTAAGGGAGAAGTGGAAATACATTTATTTTGCACAGACAGAACCATCAGTCCTCACGCCTTATTAACATGAATTCACTAAGAGTTCATTTTTGTCATCATTCAACAAACCCGTAGAGAATTTCCCATACACCACTCACCCACAAGTGCTGAGGACAGATCAATGAACAGAATAGCAAAAATATTTGCCATGAGATGCTTAAAAATGAGGATTTTCTTAAAAGCCATGCTTTCAAGACTTACATAGTCATAATTATTAGTAACCATCAGAAGTGGTCTTCATTCCATTTATTGCATAAGTAGAAACATCTCAATGAATGTACTGCTGAGAGCCAAACGCTATACTTCTCTGGTTTCTTTTCCTGTTTTTTCTCTGTCTCGCAGTCCAACCCTCAAAAGGAAGGCTCACGACAGGGAAGACTGACTTTGCCTTCCTCCTCTTTCTTTCTAGCATCTACTTCAGTGCTGTCACTTATATAGGGAGTACTTAGTCTAATCAGATTGCTTTCATCACTTTTGATCAGTTTACAGTATTCACCGAAACATACTAATTTGTTTCTTTGTCTTCTAGTTATTGCTATTTAAAAGGACTAAGCTTATGAAACTCAAATTTTGAGATTTGGGGAAGTACGAATTCTCTGGGTAAGTGAGCCAGACCTGTCAAATTCCTATTCCCTGGATCAGCTGTATAATATCTAGTTCTAATCTCTTCTGAATTGAAAGACTTATAAAAAGCTTTACATTTTCTTATTATCATTTCCTTTCTAGCAGCAGATGAAAAATATACAAATATTTAGATGATCAATTTATGAGAAGTGATCATCCTAATTTACCCTTCTCCATTTATGTGTAACAACACTATGAAACTACCCTATCATCTATCCAGCAAACATCTATCTTTTAAAGTGTAATCATTATTTCACTGATGGATCTCAAAGAAGGTACCTGTTTTATATGCTGTTGCTTCAAAAGTTTGAGATGTGCATCAAAATTTGGCTTTTTATTTCACAGGATAAAGATAGGGACAAACAACTAACATCTATTGAAATGTCTCCTGGGGCCAAATATTTTGGTGCATATTCTACTTTCATTATATGAAGTAGCTCGTTGATTAATTCAATCATTCTTTCAATATGTGTTTATGGAGCGTTTGCAGTGTACCAGGTATTGTCTTAGGCACTGGAGACAAAAATAATGAACAATAAATCTAGGGAGAAATCAGTCTATCAGATTGATACCCGAGAAGGTAGTATCATTATTCCTGTTCTTTAGATAAGGAAACCAGGTCCAATGAGCTTAGTGACTTTTCCAAGTCATGCAGTTCTTAAGTTCAAACCCACCTGATTGTAAAACTCGATGCCTTCTTGATGTCTAGTTCCCTTCATCTAGCCATTTCCACTGCAAGTGTGGTCCCTAGCACCACCAGCATCACCCAGGAACTTGTGAGAAATGCAGACGAGACCTATTGAATCAGAATCTGTGTCTTCAAATGCGCAAGTGATTTGTGTGTATATTAAAATTTGCACAAAAAATGTATAGTTAGATAAAGGAGAGAAAACAGAGTTGAAATATTTTGTTAAAATTACATCAAAAGGGCTATAATTCCACCAGTGTGGTCTGCATTTTAAGACCAAAAAGTAGGCTGATCCTACTTTTACCTAACTTGGTAAATAGTTCATACCCTTAAATTCAAAGGAAAGCACAATTTGAATATACCATTTTGCTAAGTGTCTTTGGGATATGCCAGATTTTTAAGTCTATCTTTGTTCAGGTAAATCCTCTTAATTATAGTGACCTCCTATTTCCTTTGAGCTGCCATGATAATCTATATTTTCTTCAAGACATAAATCAACTACTATTTCCTCAGGCATTCACTCATTGAATTTTTTTTTTTTTTTTTTGGTGCTGGTGATCAAACTCAGGGCCTTGCGCTTGTGAGGCAAGGCACTCTAACCACTGAGCTAAATCCCCAGCCCCCACTTATTGAACTTTTGAAAGCTTCTCATGACTGAAGAATAGGTCTAAGTTTTTGAAAGATGTCACTCATTTGCAAAACTTTTCTGCAAGAATTTACTTCTACCCCCTAGCCAATAACTCCCAATAGCCTCTTCCCATCTCACCCCTCAGGACCTGACTCAATGGACACGGCTAGTGCCCTGCCTCCTATACCAGCGGGTGCTAGGTACTTGACTTGGTTACAGATACCTTTTGAACTCTTAGCACTAGAGACTTGGACCTATGTAAGTCCTTCCTCATCTAATGTCCTAGTGTCTATCTTTATTCACTTCTAACTTCATATTTCAAAACAACTCACCAGCTGATCAACTGACAAGAATATCCCAAAGGATTTTGGAATCTTGGTTCTAATACATGGCTTCTTTATTTTTTAATGTCAAAACTCACTAAAAACTTTGAATCATCAAAGCTAATAACCATTTTGGGCAGGTTACAGTATTTAAAAATATTTTTCTTCTCACAAAATTCCTTCCTCAGAACACCACAGGGTTCTTTTCTGGAATGCATGACTCAACCTTGAAGAAACCAGGAAATGAGGACTTCAAAAACATTTCACTCTTAAATTCAAAAGCCACCCTTCGAAAACGTACAAATCTTTTGTATAAATAAGAAGGGAAGAGGAAGGAGAAGGGCTACAAAAACAGAAGGTGTGAAACCCAGAAACCAGCATCCTGCCCTAAAAAAAGTATCATCCATGGTGGAAGCAGGGTTTCGAGTTCATAATATTATCTGTATCTATTTCTTTGGTTCCAACGAGCACCATCAAGCCATAGTGGCCAATACAGTGTCTGCTGATGTCCACTCAAAGAAGACTGCTAGCTGTGAACTGAGTCTTTGCCCCGATCCCATCTGCCTCACATAGACACTCTTTTGTCTAATTATGAGAATGCTCATTAATGTCTGGGGATAGGAGAGTTCTTAAATCCCTGGGGGAGGAAGTGGCAACCTAATGAGAAAACTCCCCTATTTGACCTAGGTAGGACCAGATGAGACCAGCTCATTCAAGATTCCCCCTTAAATCAGGACAATGCTGGGATTCACATGTAGTTTTATTTTCTCAGTTTGGTAACTCTTGAATATAACTTTATTTGCCACTGACTTTCCTTAAAGCATTACCTTTTGCTCATCCATCTTTGTCAGCTCAGTCATTACTTTGTTCCTCATCTGCTTTCTCTCATGCCCTGCATAACTGCTCCCAGAGCATCGCCACAGGGTCTTCTGTTACATGCCTGTCTCCTCAAAAGCCCTTCACACCTTCCTTTACCAATAGAGCATTATATTTTGCAAATCACCCAGTTCTTAGTTTCCCATTCCAGTCTCTCTTCTTCTTTCCTCTTGTGTTCTATAGTGGTACTTAATTGACCCAAATGCAAAATTTGAACAGTTTAAATTATAAGTCAAAAAAATCAAGCGAATAGATGGATAAACAAACATAAAACCTACAGAGAAAAGCCATATACTTTAGAAACAGACCTCAATTGTACCAAACACATGAAAAATTCAAACAGCCTGAACCCTTAATGGTAAAATAGATTGGAAAATTGGAGTAATTAGCTGGGTAGCTTAGTAAAGTAAATAAATAACTGTCAGCAATTGAGGGGGAAATGCCACATTTTTTTTAAACTCAAGGCATCCAGGTTGCCAGTCTACATTGATCAAATTGACGAGAAAATTGCTCAATTCTCTATTTCACATTTCCTGGTAAACATTGAAAAATGCCCAGATGACTGAACAATTTCATAAAGTGACTACAGTATATATATATTACGTTCAGGCCTTAATACGATTCGTACTTGTGCAGCAGCACGAAGACCTGAGTCTGTGTTTGCCTACTGACCTCTACCAGCAGTGCCCCTGCAGGGTAGCACTAAGGAGTCCTGAATCCCACCCTCTCCCAGCAGCTGAAAGCTGGGGCTTAGGCCATTTGGGGGGATTTTCTGAGTGTAGTATACAGTAGCAATTTTCTTTAAAAACAGCTTCGTATCTTTTAAGGCACTATTCATGAATATTCTCAAACCAAAACAAATATTTGGTCCCGATCTCAACCAGAAATTAGAAAATGTTTTCTGTAAAAGGTCAGATAGTAAGTACTTTAGGCCTGGCAGGAAACATAACCCCTGTTGTAATTACTCAACTCTGCTATTGTAAGGACAATGTAGCTACAGAAGATACCTAAGCGAATGGGCATAGCTGGGTTCTAATAAAACTTCAATTCCAAAAAAAAAGACAGATGAAGGGTTATGTTTGATCTACGGGCCACAGGTTGATGACTCCTCGTTTAGACTCAGGAGTATAAATCTCTGCTTTCCATGGAGCTGGAAGAACATTCAATTAGTCAGTCGTCACCTTTCTACCATGTTTAATGCTATGATCGTCATAATTATTACTCTTATTTTACAAATGAAGAAAGGCAAAGAAGTAACTTGCATCATTGGTGTTTTGGTCATTTATTCATCACAGGAACACAGTACTCACCACCTACACCTTAAAAGAGGAGAAGTTTACTTTTACTTAGTTTCAAGAGTTTCAGTCCACAATTGACAGGCTAAAATGCAGAAATGGCCTGGCGGAAGGGCCTATCTTGGAAAACTGCTCGTGTTATGGCATACAGGAAGCAGAGAATGAAGAGAGGAATGGGGAGGAAGATGTACCCTTCCAAGTCCTGTTCCTAGTGCTCTACCTATTCTGACCAGACTCCACCTCTTAACATCACATTCAGCTATAGTACCCCATGATCCTATCAACCTCCAAAACCCTGTCTCTGTGCACGTGAGAGTCATTCTTGATCTAACCATAACAGTAAATGTTTGGGCTCGGACTCTGAGGATTTGTTCTCAAGTGCAGTCTTTCCAATAATGCACAGTGCACAAATATAATATTGAAAATAAATAATTCTAATAGGACTTCTATACTAGAGTACAAGAGATGACAATATGAACAAAACTAAATTCAGAAGGGTAAAATTAAAGTAGTGAAAACTAAATGAGTACAAGTATAGGAGCTCACTGGAATAAAAGAAATACGACTGTCAATAGATAGTCCTACGTGCCTGACATGCACTGTATTTATCCCTTTTCTGAGCATTTTTTATTGTCTGAACGCCACCATTAAAATGGCTATTTCATTTTTATTTATAATTAAAACTATCTGAGCACCAGACACAAGATCCAGTACTAGTGGGATAAGGGGTAAGATTTTTGGACACTTATTTCCCATGTGTAGAAATCTATTTCATATTTCAGTACACCTGCGCCTATAACAGGTAAAGATAATTCAGAACACCTAGAAGACACTGGTAGAAGTCTTTTCCAGTAATACTCCAGTGTTTGAGAATATTCTTTGGTAAAAGTGTTTAAAAATTCAAGAGAATATTTTTACTCAATTGGCTTTTAAATACACTTTTATAATAAATAAAATCTGTATCTTAAGACATATACATATGAACAATTTTCTTGCTTCAAATGATTTTAATAAAGTCTCACAAAGTTTTTCCATTACTTACTATGAATTACTCCAGTAGCACTCAGATTTAACAAAACATTTTTTTTTTAATTTTGAGATTGTTCTATTCACAATGAATGGACTGGCAAAAGGCAAACATCCTCTGTGAATTTTTAAAGCCACATTAAATTTACCAACATTTGAATAACAATAATATTTTACGAAAAGAAAAGGTATTATTTTTTCTCATTGCACTTTCTTTGACATACAACATAGACACTGCTGATTCACCCTGATCTCTCTTCCCCTTCTACTTGGGCAGACAGGAGACTACTTCCTAGTGGCCTCATTTAGTCAAGGCCACCTGATCAGCTCCAGCCTATGAACAGTGAGCAGAGGAAGCATGACTTCTGGGCTGGTGCAGTGAAAATCCCATCTGCAGCCCCTCATTTTCTCTCCTGCCCAGTCTTCTCAAATGTGGACAGGGCTGTGTTGAGATGGCAGCCCTGAAGCTGCTTTAATTCCTGACCTACTAAAGAGAAGAAAGCCTCCAAGAGGCTCTCCTGATCCCCCCACCACACACACACACACACACACACACACACACACACACACACACACACAGTAAGATTCATGGGCATGTGACCTACACAATCACCAGGGACCCATTCTCATAAGGACTGTCTGCTTGATTTAATCTGCTGTTGTCACCATCTTGACAATTTTTGGAAAAGAGGACCAACAGCTTCATTTTGTACCAGGCTTCAAAAATTTATACCAGTCCCACCCCCAGCTTCTCTGAATACCCTTTCTCCCTGCTCAGGCAGGTAACTTCACTGGATGTTCCCACAGTACTATTAATCTCTTTGGTGTAACATTTACACAATTTGTTGTGGTTATCTGCTGATAACAGTCCTGTGATGGACACTATGGATACGTCCCCACTAAACAGGTTCCAGATCTTCTGATGTAACTTCCTACGTAGCAGAGACTGGAAAGCTAAGAACATAGCGCAGATTTCTTTGCAGTTAAGATAAAGGTTATGGCCTATATTTTCCTAAGTAGGTATAGCCATGAGAGGTTTAAAATGACAAAGGCAACATGAGGTCACAAATACACTGGGGGACAAGCACAAGGACCCGAGTTCGATCCCCAGCACCAAAAAAAAAAAAAAATACACTGGGGGAGAATAGTTCTTCTTATAACCCTGTTCCAAAGGGATTTCTTCTTTTGTGGTAATTCTGCCTGATATTGCACTCTGCCTGATATTGGAAAGCAGCCACAGGAGGGCTTTCCCTAGAGCAACCTGTAGCTGGGCATTTGTGTGAGCTGCTGTTATCCATGGGCATGTGGCATTTGAACCTGTGAACCTGTGCCTTCTAAAGAGTTTGTCAGCTACCTAAAGCCCTCAAAGAAACGTTTTTGGAGGGAGAAGAGTACTCGAAATGGACTCTTTTACCTGCAACAAAAATGACAAATCATATGCTCTCCCTCAGTAAAGGATAAGGTCTTTGAAGACAAAGGATAGGCCTTATTTTCAAAGATGTCCTTTCCATCACACTACCCTAGCCGCCCAAGGCTAATTTAGTGTTTTAAGACATAATGATAGTTAAAGAGATATTTTAAGAAGAGAAGTAGACAGGAAGCAGGAAGGGAAGAAGGAGGGTATGATGTTTAATTTTATGTGTCGATTTGGGCCAAGGGGGCTCGGGAAGCTGTTAAAACATTATTTCTGGGTATATCTGTGAAGGCATTTCTGGGAGCGATTAGCAATAGAGTGAAGACCACCCTCACCATTGTGCGTGGCATCAACAGATTCATTGGGAGTTTGACTAGAACCCAAAGGCCGAGGAAAGGCGAATGTGCTCTTGCTGGTTGAGCTGGCACAACCATCCTCTCCTGGCTACAGACATCGGCACTCTTCTCAGGCCTCCATGCTTGGACCAGAACTTATACCTCTGGCTCTCCCGGTCCTTGGCCTTCGAGTTTGGATTGGATCTATAGCTCCAGCTTTCCTGGGTCTCCAGCTTGTAGGGTAGAAGACCATGGGACTTTTCTGTACTATATAACTATAGTCACTCATAGTAAATCTTTCTATATATCTATATCGTATTGGTTCTATATCTCTGGAGAAAGCTAATACAGAAGGGAGTCATTCTTTCCAAATATCCATAGACTTGGAATATAAAATTATTAATATACCTTTCTCGTTTGCAATATATAAGTGTAATAAATTGCTGAAATATATAGGGCTTCAAACAGCCTAACGGCTACCAAAAACCTGAATATCTAAAAAGACCCAGGGGATCTCTCCACATGCTGTGGTAGGAGGGTAAACATGGATATTTGCTACATTTGAGCTTCCGTAAAGGATTTATTTTAACAAGTCCTTTGCTGCCAGTCTATTTTCCAGTCAATAAAATGCTTCAAAAATTATACGAATATAAAAAAAATAAAAACCTGTACTTTTCCACAACTTGCAAGCTAGGTTTCATCAAGCACAGATGTATCACATTACCCACAGTGGCGTAAGCTGCAGTTCTAGTTAGGGAAAGAAAATTTGTCAAAGTGATTCCAATTTAAGCCTATTCTTTCACCCCGGGCTCCTCAGAGTTTTTTTCACAGCCCTAATGGAAGCTTCTTGGGCGGTAGAAACACCTTGAGCTGCCCTATATTTCATAAAAAATCTGAAGTCAACAGACTCCACCAAGGGAAAGAATTGGTGCTGCCCAGGCACATGTGCCCCTCGCTTCGCCGTATGTTCTCCGGAGTGTGGAATATGGTAGTACTTTATATAGTATCAACTTCGTGTGTGTAATTGTACAGTCACTGGAAAGTAGGTCAAGACACACTGGAGCTTTCCCACTTCCCAAATACTCTATGCCATGCACGCCAGCTGGAATTTATCAGGGTGGAAGTACAGGAAAGAAGGGGGAAAAACCAAGCAGAGGATAAGAAGAAATGCAATATATTTGCTTCTAAGCGCCTTCATAAATCTTCATCTTCTTTCCAACAACATCTAGGAAAATCACAGTTTCACTCTGGGACAAGGATGCTCATTTCCCAAGTTCACACCCTATGAAAAATTACAGTGGAAAAATCATTCACGATTGATTTATGGTTAAATTGAAAGAAGTGGAAGTATAGGACCAATCACTTGCTTTTTAAATATCTTTCAATCTCAAACCCACTCTAGAAGCTGGGCTCTAATCTGCTTCTATAATTAGAGTACCAAAACAAGAGGCATTAATACCTCCAACACCTCATTAATCATTCCAGCTACCTCACAATGGAGGCTGCGGCCATGGACTAGAGGCAGGGATGAGCAAATGAAATAGTCATTGATCTCCGTTTGAAGACTAGAGCAAGACAGTTCATTCCATGTGTGTTTGTTGACACCGATCACACTAGAATCGCCACGAGTACCATCAGTAACTAAACCATTTCACTTAAAGACCCTGAAATAATGATTAAAAATGTTAAGTAACACACACACTAAGATCTATTTTAGGCCTTAGTTCCTATTAGGCTAGGTCTTAGTCCCTATTGGCTAGGGCTTAGGCCCTTTTAGGTGACTGCACAGAAACTGTTTGTTGTTTCCTATTGTTTCAATATTGAAACAAAAAGTGATGTTTATGTACTAACTACTGAATTCTGAGTTCAGTACAAACTACTGGATACTCCTGAATCACTCATAAATCAACATCTTTTGACAGCAGTAAAACTTCGTTAATATGAACTGCTTAGAGTACAGAACACTGTGTAAAACTAAAATTCTACTAAAGAAATACAGTGGAGTTCTTTAAGGCTCTGTATCAATAAATGAATACATAAGAATGCTGCCCCTCCCCACCCCCGGCAGATATTGACACTGGGCCCGGGCAACACAGGAGGTAGGAGTGAGGACTCAAGTTCCCCCTGCTGGTGGCCCCAAGTCTCATGTGACCCACATGGAAGGCAGGAGGAGAGAGGCTTCACACACTCTGCCCTGCTTGCCACCACCACCAGTCCAGGCCTCACTCAATCTCCATATGAGCAGGAGGAAAGCGGCCAATTCCAGCCATCTCTGCTGCTGGGTCCTGCACAGCACAAGGTGACAGTGGTGACAACCAAAGGCTGCCTTGATGGGGGACAGGAGCAACTCCTAGGAGGAGAGTTTCACTGTATGACTGATTGTCACCCTATCAGATTAGGTGAGAGGCAACCTAATCTGACAGAGACAGTCTTGGAGTGGGTGAGAGCTACACAGGCATCTCTTGGGATCCCCTAGAGGGTCAGGCTCAGACAGGGAGGGTCACAGGGCCTGCTTTCCGGTGGGAGGCCAGCTTTGGTGGATGTCATCTTCAAAGGAGAAGGGCTTGAATGAGATGGGATTTGGTCCAGGGGTCTGCTTCTGCCCCCGCACTGCTGCATCCATCCAGCAGAAATTAGTGGTCTGAAATACTACAGGTCAATGTCTGGGTGGCCTAAGTGTCTTCACTATAATCATAAACCTCTTTGCTCTAGATAATGGTAGTCCATGAGTGGTTCTTAGCATTTGTCAGTTTGTAAGAAACACCCAACTGATTGATTTAGCATACTTCTGGGTGTGACTGAATGGATTTACTAAAAATGAAAAACCCACTCTAGGTGTGAATGGCACCAAGCTTGTAACTTGAATGAACTAAAAAAAGAGAAAGAAGAAACTAGTACCCGTGTTTATAGTAGCACAATTTGTAACAGCTAGATTTTGGAAGCAGCATAGATGTCCACTAACAGATGGGTGGATAAGGAAAATGTGATATTTATACACACTGGAGTACTGCTACTCTCCCATAAAGAAAGATAAACTTGAGGCATTCGTAGGTAAATGGAATCAACTTGAGAAAATAATGTCAAGTGAACTGAAATAAGTCAGACACACAAGTTTAAATATCACATGGTTTCTCGCATATGAAAATCGCATTATTATATATATATATATAGAGAGAGAGAGTGTATGAGAGAGTGAGAGAGCAAAAAAGAAGATAAATAGGAAGTAGGGAGAAGTTAAAATAATTCTTCAAATTACCTATTCTGTTGTCTCAAGAATATTTTAATATATATGCTAATTTGTTTCTTTTATAGTACTAGTTTTTCTTACTTCATTGAAAAGAAAAGTTTGCGCTATTATCTGTTTGTTTCTTCTTATAAGAGAGAATCTGTCCGTGTCTTGCACTCTAAGTAACTACTTTGAAGATAATGATGTGCAGTATATTAACTATTATTATTCTCTTATTATTTTGTAATGAAATTTTGTTTTATTTTTTCATAAAATAATATGAATAATTTCTTGGTAGCATATTATTAGTTTCTCTATACACGCATGTTTAGCTTTCACTTGAAAATTATCCTAAAGCAGACACATTTCACTGATTTATTTTGCATACTCTCTATGCTTGCTTTGGCAGCACATATACAAAAATATTTCACATACTCTCTTTACAGGTATTTACCCCTAAATCTAGATGAGAACTATATTTCACTTTGCTAAAAAAAAAAAACCCACTGCTATCCTCACCCAGGGTCACCACCTGCATTCTCTTCTAGATAGAACTTACACAGAGGGATATGTGCCCTTCCAAAAATACTATTTTATGACCCCTGGAATTCTTCCCCCACTCTCCACACATCCAAACAAGTTGAGTGAACTCCTCCTTGAATTTTTCTTTGTACACCTTATAATTTTTAAGGGTAGACCAGAACTATTTGCATAAAATTATGTTTCTTTCTCGTTCTGATAATCTAGATAACCATAAGGTACTGATATTGCTAACCAGGCAAAGATCTGGAATGCTTTAAACAGATACTTGAGAGGAGTGCTGTTCAACAGAACTTTCCGTCTGCAGTGAAGAAACTGTCATCTAATCTGCACTATCCAATATGGTAGCCAGTACCCACATGGGGTGTTGAGCACTTGAAATATAGTCAGTGTGACTGAGGACCTCTTTCTTTCAATTACTAAGATGTAAATAGCTAAATGTGGCTAATGGCCGCTATATCAACCATTGAAACCTTAGAGGTCCCAGACGCAATTCTAGTTTTCTCATTGTCCTGTGCAACCTAATCTATAGAAGCCACACATGTAAAATGGTGGTAACATTATATAATTTTTAATAAGAATTAAAGATAATATATAATGGTCTAGAGTAGACACGCAGGCTGTTATTACCCAACATTATCTACCTTCCTTATGCATCGCCCTTGAGCATAACTTTCTCCAGAAATCATTCTCCGGTCTTAAACATGGACTAGGGCTCCTCCCTAAATGTTCTAAGGTGCTTGTAGTTCCTCCATCTCATTCTCTGGATATTTTCATTAGACCTCAGCCTGCTACTTATCACTGTCTTCTGAGCAGCAATGTCTAGAACACAGTAACCCCCCAAATGCTCGGAAGGCTCCTATGGAAATGTTCAGTGCATCCCAACGTCCTACACAGCATAGGTTCCTTCAGGGCTTGGGGGTGCCGGTTACCCACGTGATAGGTAAGAAATGACTAATGTAGAAAACATCCTCTATATTTTTGACACAGAGAGAAACTAAATCTGGCTGTCTGCGAAAGTCAAGCAACTTACTAAAAACAGATTGTGATGGAAGCACCCCAAGTGAATCTGCCAGGCCGATGGCGGAAAGGGAATAAACGAGACTTAGAGCTCTTTTCTGGGTCTGCAAACCTTCAGAAGAGCAGCAGACTCTGAAGTCTCCAAATTGCCCTTCACTGCCAAGGTCCAGAAAGCACCCGAATCTCTCATCCAATTTACTTTGGTACCCGGATGAACTCCGGTGTTGGCAACAGGAATACGGTGACTACCTGCTCTAAATCCTGCTGCGCCCAATAAAATTGATACTGATTTGCACCTCCACAGAGAACACCGTGCTCTGTTGACTCAGTAAACAAACTGCAAGCCCGCGCACTCACAGGGCTGTGTGCAGGTCAAAACCGCGGAAGCTGGATCAGATTCTGGTTTTGTTTTGTTGTTTTTTGTTCTAGAAAGCCATTTGAACTTTAGAGACGGTAACAGACTTGCCCAGTGTTTAAAGGAAGGGTGGTAATTCTAATGCCTTGATGTAGAAGCGTGCACATTTCTTTATAGAACAATACAAGGGCTGATATTTGAGTGTGATCTCAATGAGTCTCAGTTTCTACGTCTGCAAAGTAGCAGTGATAGCAGACTACTATTTATGAGAATTTATGATAATCACTAAAAATAATGTATTAAATGCCTAGAAAAGCTACTCAGGCGGTTACTACTAATCATTCTATAACTCCCTAATTCTTACATAACTTTCTCCAGAAACCATAACCTGGCCTCAAAATTTGGGAAAGGACCCCACGAGTATCCCAGGCATCTGTATTTTCTCTGTGTAAATATCTTTCCCATTCCCCAGACCTTGGATATTGTGTTTACCATTTTACACCAAGCAACAATGCCTGGGACACAAGAACTCACTACTTATTTAAAGAATGAATGCTTATACATCACCCATCAACAGCACACATGTGGGAATGATTTGCTTCTGCTAGTTAAGTTTCAGACCCTGTTCCATGCAGAATCGCATTACCTGATGTGGAAGGCAGAATAATAAGCTTCCAAAACTTCCCACATAATAATCCCCAGAACCTGTGAGCCTATTTTAAGCTACATGGCAGATGCAATTAAGGTTGCCTTCGGTTGCCCTTAAAATAAGATCATTCTTGATTATCTGGATGGGCCCAATATAAAGGTCCTTAAAAGAGAAAAGGGAGGCAAGAGTTGAGTCAAAGGGAGAGCAAACTGCACAAGACCACGATGATGAAATAGACGAAGGCTTGACCTGCTGATGCTGGCTGTGGAAAAGAAGGAAGAGAGCCATGAGCAGCGAATGTGGGTGAACGCTAGAGTACAGGAGAGGCAAGGAAAATGTCCCCCAGAAAGGAACAGAGTCCTACTGGCATCTTGGCTGGAGTGCAGGGGACATAAACCCAACTCCTAACCAACAATAATGTATGACAATGCATGTCTGCTGTTCTGAACTATGAAACTGTGGTAATTTGGTTCAAGAGCAATAGAAAACAGAGCATTTAAAATAGATATAAATGACTAAATCTCTTCCCAAAGATTCATATTTAGTTAATCTTGGGTTTTCCAAGGTATTAGGATTTTTGAAAGTACTGTAGTGTAAGTCAACCATGAAGCAACGCTTAAAAGTTATTCAATTACCCAGTCTCTCTCTCTCTCACTCTCTCTCTTTCACACACACAGACACACACACACACACACACACACACACACACACACACTCGCCTGGGGAGTGATTAGCTAAGTATCCTGCTCAAACTTGACAGAAAGAGTAAGTAAAGCAAATTTAATACTCCTTAATGTTTTTAATGACACAGTGTGCTCCTGAGCAGTATTTAACTTGGCTATTACAACAACTCTAATAAGTCAGTAGGGAAGATAATCATAATCATGATCTGTTTTATACCAGAAAGATATTTGAAGTTGGATGCAGAGAGACACAGAAGATCATCAAACCTGACAGTTAGTGAGTAAAGAATCCCATATTGAAACCAATTGGCAGTCAGGCTCTTTAAAAAAGGAAGCACCTAAAACACATGGAAATAGGAACTGTCCCCTGGAGTCTACAATTGATTGAGCATCCTTATGTACCATTACTAAGAAAAACCAAACCAGGAACCAAATGATGTGAAGTCATTAAAACTATTTGAACATTCTTGACTTTGAACTTCTGTCTCTTTTCATTGGTTCATTTTTGTAATGTATTTAAGAATCAGTTTGCAAGAAATCAGTAATAGTCTAGTCACTCGAATCAGGTGTTGGCAAACTACAATCTACAGGCCAAATATACGGGACCTTTTTTGGTAAATAAAGTTTTATTAGAACAACACTAGATTTATTTACCTATGGGCTACAACTGCTTCCTCAGTATAACAGGAGAGTGGATGACATACCCTACAGGACTGAAAATATTTTTGCTATTTGACTTTTTATATAAAAAGGTCAAACTCCTGACCCAGATCAAGTACATGTCCTTTGTCTCAACCATTGCCACTGCTATTAACCCTCAGCCTTCAGCCTCAGGAGAACCATTTTAAAAGCCTAGTAGAAGCATCCAATAATAATAGTTTGTGAATAGAAATGGATATACCTAAGAGTGATCTTTTAATAATAATTTCAATTTTACCAGGACTTTAGTTCAGAGAAACTAAATATACTTTAAACATTATCTTGTTTTTTCCCTGACAATTTTTATTAGATAAAAAATTGGGGATAACCAATACAGTAAAGACATCATTTAAATCATTTAAGATATTATCAGTTCCTTTGTGCCTTCTCCCACTGTTTGTGTTTTGAGAATTAATTGTTCATTTGTGCATAGCACTGTACAATGCAATTTAGAAAGACATAGTATTTGCCTTCTGGGAGCTTACACAATTCAAGACAGACAAGGATGGCAGAGAACAAAGGCTCCCTAGGGACACACTAAACAAATCTATAATACAAATAAGCATTGATGTAATATATTCACAAAAGGTAAAGTTAGATTTAATGGGAAGCGAATAAACAAGCATTCATGAAAGCAACCTAACTCTTAACAGACTGTTTTAATTATTTCTTGGAAGGTTTTCTGGAGATAAAGTTGTGGATTAAATGATTAAGGTGACCCAGGAAACAATTCTAGGCATGTGGCTTAATCACACTTAAAGGGGCAAATTACGTGTAAGCATTGAGACAGAAATTTACCAAAAAAGCTTAGAAAAAGTCAAAAATATTGCAGCATCGTAACTTCAAAGGGAAGATAAAGCTCTATATTTAGGATGACAAAAACAGGGCTTGAACACCCCAGTCCCTGGTCCACTCCCTGGCAGACACCATGTGACATTATGGTTTATAATTGTGTGTGTGTGCGTGTGTGTGTGCGTGCGTGTGTGTGTGTGTGTGTGTGTGTGTGTGTGTTCACACAGCTCCTAAAATCCAGAGTGATAGGAGTATCTTTTCTTAGCTAATGAGATGGCTGCTGGCTGATGTCCTTATTCAGCTTCAGGATGGAGGCTGGTCATTGGAAAGACCAAGATATGACTGAAAGGTTGGGACTTTAAATACCACTCCCGAAGCCTATGGGCGGGGGAAAGGAGCTGCAGGATAAATTGGTCATCAGCATCAAGTGATTTAGTCAATCATGCCTAAATAATGAAGCCTCCATAAAACCCCAAAAGAGCCCAACTGTGGCAACTTGTCATTACTGATACCCTGTCTTAGAAAAAAGACCTGGGAATGTAGTTCAGTGTGAAGGACCAGGGTTCAAGTGCTAGTACCACACACACACACACACACACACACACACACACACACACACACACACACACCAAAAAGAAAAAAAATAAAATAAAACAAGGTTCCAAGAGCTTCTGAAGAGTGGAACGTGCGGAGAGGCCTAAAGGACAGCACACCCTCTCAGAGAGGCCATGGAAGCTCCGTGCCTCTACTTCCATGTCTTGCCCTGTGCATCTCTTCCATATGGCTGTTTAACTATACTCTGTGTAATTTGGATTTTTGGGGGGGCATTACTGGGTATTATACCCAGGGCCTCACACACGCTAGGCAAGTGCTACACCACTGAGCCATGTCTCCGGTTCCTTTTTATTTTATTTTAGATAGGATCCTGCTAAGTGCCCCAGGATTGCCTTAAACTTGTACTCCTCCTGCCTCAGTCTTCCAAGTAGCTCAATTTACAGGTATGTGGTATGACGCTTGGTTTATCCTTTACAATAAATTACTAAATGTAAGTAAACTGGTCTGGTGACTTCTGTGAGCCACTCTAGAAATTAATCAAACCCAAAGACAGGATTGTAAAACCCCCAACTTGTAGTTCGTTGGTCAGAAATATAGGTGACAATTTTAGTGTATGTGCTGCCAAAGTGAGCACTGTTGGTGACAATTTACTACTACGGTTGCAACTGGCATGTGGTGTGGAGAGCAGCGCTGTGGGACTGAGTTCCCAACCTGTGTGATCTGACATGTCCAAGTAGATACTTCCAGAAATGAATTAGAGGACACTCAGCTGGTATCCACTGGAAAATCTACTGCAAAATTGCTTCTCTGTTACACAGGGGAAATCTATCACTCCCCGGGATTACACGGCACTCTGTATGGTGAGAGCATAGTAGACCTGTTTCCTTCTATGTCACTAACAGGTCACAGCATTCTTTCCGTTAAGCACAGACACAACCACACAGTTCTGTTCCTCATAGCACTCTGATCAGATTCAACAAACAATCAGAAATGGCCCTTAAATTTAAAAAGGTAATGTGCCACCTCTGTTTTGTCTTTCTTCACTGGACAATGAGAGATAAATACCTGGTTTCCTGGATCTTCACTCCACTGTCCTCTAGACAAAAAAGCTGAAAAATCCTAAAATAACATAGAACCTACATCAACTTAAAAGGAAGACCATTGGAATGAGAAGATCCTAGATGAGAAAGCTATTGCTAATCAGTGAAACTCACAGGTATAACAAGAGGAAAGAAATGAATGCCTGAGTAGAAGGGAAGAAACTCAAGATCACCGTGGATACTGTGGTGTGCAACCAAACCCTCTTCAGGACGGAGGCGCTCAATTCCTAGTGCTGCTAGCAGACATTACACAGTTGTGTCCCTCTCCAGAACCGCCCTTAATCAAAGGGAGCCATATGCACAGGCGCACAGCATCTGCCCTGCAGGGGCCCATCCAATGACTGGTTGAAGTGGGGACAAAGGCTGGGCCCTTCGTAATGATTTGTAGGAATCCACCTGACTTGAGTTTTCTCTTGGGTTTGGCTGGCGCTTTGGCAGCCTCCACTGCAGTCCAACGCCCCTTTCTGCCCCTTTCTGCCCCTCCCGCCACCCTCACTTCCTCATAGATGTGCTTGCAGAAACTCCTCTCCTGCTCATGAATCTCTGCCGTGGGGTCCGTTTCCAAGGAAACCAACTGAAGAAAATGAACTGTCTGCTGGGTGGATACAGTTAAGTGTTTTTTCATACTTTATCTCATATAGGTCTCAAAAAAAGCTAATAAAATCACTGTTACAATGACTATTTGAGAGATGGTTGAAGCTCAAGAAGGTTAAGTGACATGCTTAAGGTAAGTGCCAAAGCCAGGAGTTTTACCCAGGTAGGTGCTATAGTGTCTAGATGAAGGGTTAACAGTCAGGGCCATGAAGAGAAGCCAAATTGTCACATGAGTCTGCAACAATCAGAATTTAAAAGAGTAAAGGAGGCACTAAGCCAGAGTCAAGAAAGGCCAAGTGGTTTGAACAAAGAACAAATGAACTGAAATTCAAAATCTTTGAGACAGGGAATGCTAGCCTTTGAATCTCAATTATATTTCTTACCTATGGATAATTTCAAGCTTATGTTGTATACAAGAAACAATAAGCAATAATCATTGTAGCTACCATTTACCGGAAAGCAACCTTACACAAAGCTCTAGGCTACATGTTTGACATATACTGAAGTCACATAGATAGTAAAGATTAGTCTAGAATTTAAATTCCACCAGCTGACTCCAGGGTCCTGGTGCTTTTTGACTGTGTTAAACCACTGGGAGCAGGGATACAGGAACTGAGTTTACATACAGTCTACTGACAAGAATAATGCAGTAAAATAGCTCTAAAGTTTGTGATTTGAAATTTCAGAGATGTTAAGATAGTCTAGTATCCTGAAGAAATTAGAATTAGGAAGAACTTGTTTGAGTGAGGCAAAATACAAGCAAAGAAAATGACAAAGGATGGCTAGAAATGGACAAGAAGACAGGTCTTGTCCAATAGGGAAATAGTCCAGGGACACAAGGACAAGGTGTAAGGAGGGGAAGAGGAAGCAAGAGGACTGAAGACTTGCCATGTACAGGATCTTACTAAGGCCAATCAATGTAAACACATGCCGCAACTCGAGCTAAGATAAATAATATCAGCAAGTAGGTAAAAGGAGATAGAGGAATCGGAGGAGGAGGGCAGAGGGAAATAAAAGGGGAAGGGAATTAGGAAAAAAAAAGCTGTAATTTGTACATGTAACTAATTCCCAAGATGACTGTAAACTGCTAGAATTGCAAACATGTACTAGTAAAGAAAAAAATAAGTATTAGGAAGGAATTATGAAGTGAGGATGAAAGAAGTGCTTTTTCTCAGTTAATTTTCAGTAGCTAATATTCCATCAGATTTTATTTTTCAGTAATGTTTTATATTTTGAGAGGATTTCCTTCCATATCCATGGGTTCAGCATCTTTATTCAACCAACAATGGATCAAAGATATGTATTCCAAAAAGAGAAACTTTATCTTTACTGAATATGTACAGACATTTTTTCTTGTCACTATTCTCTAATGCGTTATAACTATTTCCACAGCGTTGAATTGCATTAGGTGTTAGAAGTAATTTAGAGATGATTTAAAGTAGATAAGAGGATGTACCTAAACTACATGCAAGTACTATACCGTTCTGTGTAAGGGACTTGAGCGTGCACGGATTTTTATATTGGATCGAGAGCAAGCCCCCATGGACACCTGAGATGACTCTATTAGTATAGAATGTGCATGACTTGTACAGGACTAGATCAATCTGTCAATTCAGACGCGGCCAGGAGAGTGAGGCAAAATTTAAAAGTGAACAGTAGTCAGACCCAGAGAAGGCAGCTGGTGGGGTTCTAGAACAGAGAAAGGCACAGAAAAAGGAATGAAAGGGAAAAAGAGAAACTGGCAAGAGGATGGATGTTATGTAAAAGATGACTGGGCCATGAAAACCCAATGCCTAGTGTATGTGAGGGAGAAAACAGCCTGGAAATTCCACCTAGTTAATGACAGTTCCATGAACATTAAACTGTAGTTCTCTTTTTTTCTTTAAAATGCCTTCTTCCAAAACAAGTCTGTCATTGTTCTATCCCAACTGACATCACCTCTGGAACACAAATCATTGCCTTTTCCCCAAAAAGCTTCTTTACAATCACCTTCGGGACTGTTATCAAGTCTCAAACTGCACGATACTTCTTACAGGCGGCAGTCAACTCCTTCGAACCCAGTCTGAATTGCTCACTGAACCTTGCCCAAACGGTACTTCCAATTGTTCTGGTTTCTACAACACAGAGTTTCTGCCTGGGGGACCCTCCCCGCTGGCCTCTATTTTCTCTTTCTAATACTTAAACAAAAAGAATGGAGAAAGCGTCCTTTTCAAAGGACCTTTACCATTTTCTTTTTCTTAATTTGGGACTTGTTTTTCTTCTCAAAGTTTCACTACTCCTTGGTTTTAATATTATCTCCCCTTATTCTGCTATATGCCTAAAACACATCTGGTCAATCACTAAGCCCAGAAATATCACCTGGAGAAAACTTCTCAAAGAAGTGCTGGATCCTGCTCCTCCTCTGTGTTGCTATTCATTTTCTCAACATCACTTTATTGCTCTCCGGCTTTCTGTCACTTCCCCTAGACTTTACAGTCACCACCTCAAGCAACAGACATCTCTCTGTTACTTGAATTCTCATTCAATCTCTTAACTGAAGAATGACCCTCATGGCATTTTGCATGAAACCTTGGCACAAAGACATCCAATGACTCACTTAGTTTTTTTTATCAGCCTTCCAAAGGTTTAAGTCTCTTAGCTCCTCTTCTATCTACCACTACACCAAGTTCTTCCACCTTTAGATAAAGGTAACATGAAATATATGCATGTCCTTACGTCAGTATGTTTTCCAAGTAGCAAATAACTTTATCTGGTTCATAAATGGCATTCAGTAAGATCTCTCTACTTGGACCTTCATAGCAAGAAACTATTTTCAAATAATGTTGACAAATAAGCACAAGTGCCATTGCAAGCACAAGATACTGTGCCCCATTGTCTCTAAGTCCAGATATGACGGAGTAGCCAGTTTCTCAGGTTCACTTTGGAATACGAAATCGTGAAGTGTTTAGACACACTTCTGGGCCTGGTTGCCTCTGATTTAATGCCAACAGAAAGTCAGCATGTACCGAAACTGAATGGGTTACCAGATGTCTGACTGTCTGATGTCACCCACAGGCTCAGTGTGTGTCCTGGCTGCTATCTCAGCCCACAGCCCTCACAGAATTTGGTTTGGGTGAAGTGTGGATCACAATGAGAGACAGGCTGGTCTCCCAGTAACTGCTGACAGGATCAGTAAGGATCAGGCCAGGGTCACTTTTCCGAACCTGAATATTTCAGAGGAAATTGCCAGATTCCTATTGGATTAAAAGGAATGGGACACACACAAATAAAATAAAATTAAAATTAAATTAAATAAAACAAAAGGAATGGGACACTACAAAATCCAGAAGTTGAGTGTTAGGGAAAGTCTTCAATGATTTTAAGAAGCCAAGATTCATACAGCATCATCTTTCAGAATAATGACCAAGTACTGGTTTGACCACTGACTGAAACTTTGGGTATAGGAGCCATAAAATGTACCTTTTATGAAATGAGAAAGGCAAAGATTCCTGAAAAATAATAAATACTGTACCATTCTTTCTATAAATGTTATTGAACTTACCAGTAAGAACTACACAGAGAAGAGATGGAAAAATAGGTGACTGCCTCTCCTTCACTTCCCCACACCTGATCCCCAGGAAGTCCCCCATCCCCCAGCAATCCCTCCTCGAGGGAGCACACACGGATGTGTGGAGGAGGGAAGAGCACAGAATGCATCCTCAGGCTCCTGGAGCCTCTCCTCAGTGAGACGAGGATCTAGGATAAAAGTGGGCTCTGGGAACCAAATCCAACATGTCCAGCACCTTCTGCATTTTAAATTAACCAAGACTTACGTTAATATCAACAAAGCACATGAGACACTAGGACATTGTTGAATTTAAATAAAAGTCAATGTGTTCTGCAGAACTTTTCCCATAAGGTCACGAATCTGGAAGAGTAATTACTCACGGGGAAGACAATTAGAGGGAGTTGAGAAGTTTTTGGCTTTAATTTCAATGACTGTGGAAAGAAAGACAGGGAGAGAGAACAGAGAATTCTCATATTTAAAATTTAGCAAAAGCTAAAAGAGCTAAGCTTGCTTATCCTTTATAAAACCATACTCCAGGGTAGGACATGATAGATAACTTTATATCAATATTAGAAAGTAAACAAGACCAAAAGAACCAAGGACTAACTCCACTGAAATCAGCTTTAAAACATGAAAACAGCTAAGGAAGACGGAAGCCTCTCTATGCAGAGCTGCTTGTTTTCTTGCTCCTTCCAGTAAATCCCAAACCAGGCTTTATAATAATAGAGGCATGCGTGCAACTCGTCACCTGGCAAGTTAGGAAGCATCGCCAAGCCTCAAATCAGCTTTGTGCTATCTGAGGAAGCTGGTGTTCAGCTGGTGGGTGACTGTAACGAGATACTTACACTCAAAATATTCAAAAACAAAAGAAGAGAAAACCAAATTCTGAACCAGTTGGAAAATGTTTGCTGTCCCAAATACATCCAGATGCCCCACACTCTTTTGTCTGTCTCTTGCAATTTTCTGTATTTCCTCAACATCTGATCCCTAACATGCTAACAGCAGCCATGTCAAGTGGCTCCAAGACACTACTTAAGGTTGAAGGTCAGGATCTTTAGACTGACCGGCCTCCACACTTACTATTAATTGGATATTAAACATCATATTCATCATCTGTCTTTTTCTTGTGTTTCATCAATAAATGGATCATAAGGAGAGTTAACTTCTCCAAGTCATCCCTTCCTTTCCATTCCCAAAACTCCCCAGTGGAGGCATAGTTTTCAAAGTACCATTTCAGGCAGCGGTCCCTCTGCCCAAGAATGTGACTCACGGTACTTGAAGAGTGCAAGAAGGCAGCATGGACTTGGGCGACAGAATGACTTGGGTCTGAGGCACAGATCAGCCACTAGTTTTGTAATCGTGTGCCTTGAGCCTCTGGGTTTTCTTTCATCTGAAGTACTGAGGTACAGTGAAGGACTCTGCAGGGATTTGGGAAGTTTAAAAATAATATACATAAAGTGCCAAACACAGAGCTTGATATCTCAGTATTTGATAAAATGTCCCCCTATTCTTATCACACTAGAAAAAGGCAATAGATGGGATACTTGTAGATAATAATCATGTTTATACCTGTGTTTCTAAATACATTCGTTTCATTCCCCAAGTTTCTTCGTCAGCCCTCATTTTATGCAACATCAATGAACATCTTTCTCCCTAATCATTTGAGTAAATGCTTCTCTACTAAAAAACCAGTCACAATCCAGGGGCCAATTAGCCATCCATGCATCTTGCCTGCATATTAAGACAACTCCGAGACCTCGGTGGCCACACTAGGGACCGTGTATAACTACTCCTACACATATCAAAGATGTCCCAAAAATAATACCTGAGGCTGACACTGCCTTAGTACCTAATGTGCTGTCACATTAAAATACTTCAGACTGGGTAATTTATAATGAATAGAAACTTATTTCTCACAGTTCCAGAGGCTGGAATATGTAAGATCATGGTAGAAGGTGAAGAGCAAAGAAATACTTGTGCATAAGAAGGGTGTGGGGGGGGAGAGGACAGGTGCACATGTAAGAGTGGGCCAAACTCTCTTTTATAATGAATCTACTCTTGAAATAGTGAACCCACTCCCGTTATAAGGATATTAACTTCACCCTCACTCGCCCAGCCCTCCTGTCCCAGTCACCTTTTAAAGGTCCCCCCTCTTAACACTATTGCATTGAGGATTAAGTCTCAACACATGAATGTTGGGAGATACATGTAAACCATAAGAGATATCCAGCTGGCACTGGCCTTCAAAGTTCTTACACTGGGACTTTGTTGAATCAAGACCTTTCCCTGAGAACCGGAAATCACAGGACAACCAAATTCAGCAGTAGGCCCCTTCAGCAAAGATGCCTGGTGCTTGATGGGTTCTGCATAAGAGGCAAACTTCATAGCTTCGTGTTCTTGCGCCTGCTGCAATTGCTTTTGGAGTTAATGCTATGAAAGTTCATTACAAGACCAGGATGGGAAAAAGAGCTTATTACATACTTTACATAAACAACCTGGATGCTGGTCCAATTTGTATTGAATTCTGGAATATCTTAAGCTGTTTAGAGTCTCAGCATGTATATAAAAGATTGCAATGATAGCAGCTACTCTCTTTGTGCCGGGGGACCGTGCATATGATGAGTATTTTCTGCATGTTATTTACAACTACTCCACAGTACAGATGTTATCTCGTACATATGAGGAAACAGGCCCACAGACATAAAGTAACTTGCCTGGAATCACACAGTCAAGAAGACACAAAACCAGAATACAAACTAATTCAAAAGTCACGTGTAGTGTTTAATGCATTCTGTTTGTATTTAATTCTCACGTTGAGGCAGAAATCATTACAAATTTGAGAGAAACTGGAAACCAGAAAGGTCTATACTTACAAATAGTAGCAGAGACAGTATAAAACCCAGACCCACAATCTCTCTCCATCTAAAATACATACAATGGTGCAGCTACTAAAATAAGATGATTAAACATTTATTTTATCCAAAAAATAATTGAGGCAGCCTTGGTTGAGAGTACTTAACAAGCATAAAACCAAGAGTGAATAGGATTCAGAAAATCGGACCAAGCAACCCGCACTAGGCCTACTGTCCAAACTCTCCTCAGAAACAGTAAGGGGAACAGTCTATGGTTTTCTCCAAACTAACTTCGCCCTGAGTCTTTGCTTTCCTTTTTTAACAGGTTTACAAATTCCTTCCTCAACATTCTAGTTGCATAAAGATATTTGTCATCTCTGGCTGGGGTTTAAGAACTTCAACTCATTTTCCTTCCTCTGTCCTTTAAGGACTTGAACCGGGATCTTGCAGTTTATTTTAATCATGCAAACTCCATTCTTCCCTTCACAGTGACATCATCAGTTCTAGTTTTCAAGAAAAGGCAGCATGCCCCATCTGACAGGAACAATCAATATCTGGCAAAACTTTGGTATGTAACTCAAGTAAGTGGTCAAGAAGAAATTGAAGCTGAAAACAGCAAATACTTCCTGCTGTAGATATCCTACAGAAAGCTCTCCTGATCTCAAATTTAATGCCTTTATTTCAAGCAAGCAACATAACTGCTACCATTTGAGAATATTAAAAGAATAAATAATGACACCTTTACAAAGTTCAGCAGGATCTCCCTCCAAGGGGTTTGAACAAAACTAGCATGGAGCCATCATCCCACACACAGTGAAAGGAAGTCAAATCACTGCTCTTCCCAGCAACATAAATCAGTGGGCAGTCCTTCAAGGGTGGTTAGGATAGTGAGGAGGTAGGATTTGCTTGTTAAGAAGCTAATATTGGATACAACTAAAATTTTAAAAAGAAAAAGAAAGACAAATTCCCTTTCTGAATCAAAGGTTTACAGAATGAGAGAAGGTCCTGGAGCAGCTTTGCTCATTAACACAGCCGTGAAGGTCCTCGATGCACTGCTGGGATCAGAGATGCATTTTCGCTCTCCTCACCCCAATGTGACTCTCCACGTCCCTGGCCAAACACCAAATGACCAGAAATATTGACGATTACCTGTGATGGTAAGTGTGGTGTGAGAAACCTCAGAGCTTCGCCATTTCCTGAATATTCTTGTCATTCTGAGCAGTAACTTCTAAATAAATGGGGCCCTGAGACCCTATGTAAACATTTATATTACACAAAATAATTGAGGCAGTTTGGGTTCTACAAAGAAAAATTCAGTATCTAGTATATCTGCAGAGACCACTGAGTTCATTTGTGTCTTCTCTTCTGATGAGAAAACTGGGAAGCACAAGTTGGAAAGGCCTCACCTATGGGGTCATGGAAAGGCAGTGTCAGGAAACAAGAGGAAAACTAGAGGGAACTATCGTATTTGTATAAAAAAAAATGGAACTTTTCCTTCTTAATAAAAAGTTATCTCACTTAGGGAAACCTATAAATTGCCTTTATAAACATTAAGATAAATTGTCACCTAGTTAAGTAATTGACATTTTAAAACTTTGTATACCACTGTCAACCTTCACCGATATTTTATATGATGATTCTTACAGCCTTATTAAATTTCTATGCTCTTTCATTTATCAATCCTCAGAGGTTTTGGGGACATGGAAGGTATCTGTCCTTCAATTTCTTTCCAAAGAACTACACCGTTGATTGCCTGCCAGGCTCCTCTATGTGGCATCTAATAAATGATCTCACAAACCAAGTGTGGCACAGAGGGGCCAAAATGAACAGACTGAGATGGCTGACAGCATCCTTCTCAGGCCTTTCTTCAGCTTCTTCATAGCAGCAAAGGTACCACTGTCACCCATCTGTTCAAGCAGAGGAGAAACAGCTTGGATTCTGAATCCCACCTTCTGCTTACCCCTCGCACCCTTTAAATTCTTTAGAACTCTGATCAAGCCAATCTCCAAAATATGTCACAAGCCTAAGCATATCTCTCTTTCTGCTGTCAGCATCTTAATTCAAACTACCATCATCTTCAACTAAGCCCATAACTGAAAAGTCTCATAAGAGAAGTCCTATTTTCCACCTTGTCCCTTCCAATTCATTGTGCATTTAGGAACGACAATCATCATACATAGTAAATACCTATTTGATTATTTCACTCTTCTACTTACAACTTCTCAGTGCATTCTATTACTCTCATAGTAAAATCCCATATTCTCGCCACCAAATGCCGATCCTATGTGGCTCACCTCTTTCTTAGTCTCCAAAATTCTCTCAGATCCCCCAGTACCCACCATCCTATCCCCACCTGCACGCTGGGAGCGTCACATTCCAATTTCTCTGGCCTTCTTCCATTAGTTTGACCTACTGAACTCTTTCATATTTTGCAGCCTTCAAACTCGCTTTTGCCTCCATGGAACACTTTTCCCCCAGTCACTGACCAGGCTGTTCCCATTGCATCTTACTGGTTTCACTCAGTTTATTCACTAATTACCCCTCTACCACACGACCCTAAGCATTTCATTCTTTAGATGCACTAACTTCTCCTCCATCCCCATTCTCTACCATGGAATATAATCTCCTGAGAGCCAGGGCCTTGTCAGTCACATTCACTTTTGAATTTTCTGGATCTAGAATAATGCCCAGCATGAAGTAAGTGCTTAATAAATGTGTGATGAATTAATGTTCATATCGATCGTGCTGTGGGGCGCTTGTAATTTTTCTCCTATTTTGTGGTTGCTACCTATTACTATGAAACTTTCTCTCACTATACCCCAGCAACAACTACACCTCTGCCTTCTAATATGATGCTTCCAACACCTATGATCCAGAAAAGTAGCCCAAAAACTCAATACTGATCACAACATATGAGTAAATATTTTCTCAATAAAGATCTAAGACTTGAGCTTGTATTTAGCAACATAATTTTTAAATCTAAATTAGCTGCCCAGGAAACCATCTTTGCTTATATTATAGCTACAGCACAAATCTACAGTGTATGATAAAGAGAAAATGACCTCCAGAAAAGAAGTCATTGTAGTGATGGCAGTAATATTTTTTAGTTAGAATTCATAATCAGAGTAATATCAGCTCATATTTACAGAGTTATCACTAATTGCCAGGTACTTTCATAATTACTTTTTATGTATTTAACTCACTCAGCCTTCACAATAATCCCAAGGTACTAGTAATACGATTCTCATACAGATGAGGAAACAGACACTAAGAGATTTTAAATATAGTTAATTACCAAAAGGAGACAGGTGATGGCAGAGAACAGACATGTGCTCCCAAAAATATTATTCTACAGTGCATGCTCATAATTATTATCATATATCACCTCCCAATGGGCCATTACTGGGTCATGATTCTACACACTAAATATGAATGGTGCAGAAATCCATATATAAATGTGTATATGTCTATATATAATATATATTCTGTATTTGTATATACACATATTAGCTTGAAACTGCTGAACTGTTTTATATTTCATGGCCTTTCCATTTGCTTGTTATTCTACATGGAGGTGGTATACAAGGTTACATATACATGATTCTCAAAGTAATTTATAACCAACAACATACAAGTTCATTAGTCACATTTCTTGGACTTCTGGAAATTTAAAATGAAGGAAAAAAGAACAAAAGGATATAAAAATAAACCCATCAATAACAGGAGCAAGAAAAGCTTGAAATAGAACTTTTATACAGGTATACTTAAATCACAAGCCACTAATTTAGAAGAAATACTTGTCTTTTGCTCTTCAGAATGGAAAAGATATCCTCACCACAATATTTCTCCTGAAAGTATTTTGAATGAATAATATGCATACAGCAAAATTAATTTAAAATCAGAGCAGTTGATCCCATTATGTCACACATGTTCCTGACGGTCACAGGTATCTGCAGAAGGATTCCTCGATCAATGACCCAGGAGAATGCTCTCATCACGAGTCTTGGCGTGAGAGACATTTGGCAGCTCTATGCCGCATTCCTGATGACGCACTAGGGATATGCAGACGCACAACAGAGTATGTCTTTGTATAAATTTCCAGAAAGCAGAACCTGAGTCAGAGGAAAACAGGAAAAAAATGGGTAGGACAGTACAGAAGTAGAGTCAACACAGAGCTACTGAGTGCTGCCAACTCGCTGCTTATCAGATACAACTCAGATGATCTGTCTGGGTGAGAAAAGAGCATAGTACACATCTTAGGCTTCAAAGACTTTCTCTGGAGGGCAGAAAACACTGGCATTTACAAGCCAAACATGCATGGGCAGGATTGTGGTCTTCGTTGTATCTATCGTATGCCTCTGTGTCAACAAGACTGTTTCTGGACAGAAGGCAAGAGGCGGCCTCACAGACAGGGGAGGGCATGGTCAGGATGCACCTGGTGGAGTCCAGGAGAGCCCATGCTGGGCAGGTCACAGCAGCAGCAGCTAGAAGTGCTGAGGCAGACAAGATCCAAAGCAGCTGGTGCACAGGGGCTCTGGGGCAGAGCCGACAGATGGGTCCCTGAAGAGCAGGCCCACAGTAGCCTGGAAGGGAGTAGGCACTAGGCGGCTTCAAGGCTTGCCCTCA
Organism: Hystrix cristata; assembly: GCA_004026905.1. Classification (NCBI taxonomy): domain Eukaryota; kingdom Metazoa; phylum Chordata; class Mammalia; order Rodentia; family Hystricidae; genus Hystrix; species Hystrix cristata. The sequence goes on along the minus strand of PVJO010006569.1, from coordinate 1,691 downwards.
GCTGGTAGGCAGCAGGGAGGGATTGCTATCCAAAATCTTTATTACCTACTTGGATGAAGACATAGAAAATGAGCTCATCAACCATTCTGATATCACAGACTGGGAAGGATAACTAGCAGACCGAATGAGCCAATCAAAATTCTAAAGATTTTGACAGGTTGGAATGATGGGTGCCAAATAGTAAGATGAAATTTTGTAAGGGAGAAATACTGCTTGGGTGGCTTCTCTGGCTAGAAGATGAATCACCATCAGGAATGAATATCTGCAGGAAAAAAATAATGAAAAGAGAATGTTTTATGACTTATTCTTGTACCTGAGAAGCTGGGCAATGCACACCAGACAGACCAACTGTATACAGTACCATTAGTCAAATGTCGAAGAAGCTTGTGTCTTCCTTCTACTAAATGTCAATTACTTGGCTTCTTTACTTCATCAATGATAATTTCTTGTTGAATTTGTTTCCCCATATTTTGTTTTGGAAATGTCCAATGTAGCAAAGTTAAAAGACTAGTACAATGAACTCTTCAATACCTGTACCTATAATTCAACTACTAACATTTTGCTATGTTTTACATGTGTGGTTTTGTGCGTCCATCTCAAGCATTAGGAAGTAACTCAAAAAACATTAGCTCTGTATAACCACAATGTCTGTATCATATTAACATGATGATATTACTAATTAACAATATTTCTCTAATAATATCCAATACCTGGGTAATATTGACATTCCCTATCTGGCCCTCGTACCCTTCATAGTCCTCCTTTTGTAATCAAGATATTACATTTGGTTATTACATCCATGATATAACAGAAGAGCTCCTCCATGTTTTTTTGGTTTTAGATTTATGTACATATGTATCTGATTTAACTGATTCCTATCCTCAGTACTTCTCTTATTTGGAAATTCTATCTATACCTCGATTAAATTCACCTTACAAGTCTTTGACAAGAATGTTTCATAAATGACCATTTCTTAAAACTTTGTATCATATTAGGAGGCACATCACATCTGTTCTCTCACTTTTAGTGAGGATGAGTTTGATGACATAAGGTAATGACTACCCCATCGTTTTCTTATAAAGGTTATGTTTTCCCTTTGACAATTAGCAAGTAATCTGTAGTATCATGCTTTTGCACGAGTGAACCATATTTTTTTCCTTCAGTACTCCATGGAAAGTTTTTTAACATCTATTGCTATCTAATCATTGCCTGCATCAATTATTCCATAGGTCTACGGAAATGGAGATTTTCTAAAATTACTTATTTACTAGCTGTTTTTCTTCATTAAACGAGAGTGTTCTCTCATCAGCTGCAGATTCCTCTGAAAAATGTATGATACATACTTATTTCTCCTCACATCTGAGAATTCCAACCAAAAATCCATGGTTTTTAACAAGGATCAGAAGGCTTTTTCTTAAATGAATACATTAGCATATATTTCCAGCTTCGTAGACCATGTGGCATCTATCACAATTACTCACTTCCACCACTATATTAGGACAGTAGTCAAAGACAATCTATAACCACATGGATGTGGCTGCATTCCAATAAAACTTTATTTACAAAAAAATGTGGCAGGCTAAATTTGGCCCTCAGGCTATAATTTTCCCACCCTGCTCTGTAAGTATGATTCCTTTTATTTTCCCTAGTAATTGGTTTTCGAAGCACTTTCACATCTATCATCCAATCTG